>JAUMHE010000082.1:2007526-2030580 GCA_032359235.1 Enteromius mattozi | reverse complement strand
CTGGAGGAGAACCAGAAGCTAACGTCTGTGCTAACAGCAGCGCTGCTCATTCACACACTCACCTGAGATTGAGAAAGACCTACTGAGCTGCGTCATGTGATGCTATTTTGAGGATTGTCATGTGATGCTATTTTGAGGATTGGAGTACCAGAATGTGTTGACATGCTTTAATGTTCAAAAAACAGATAGTTTTTCGAATACTGTACATTATTGTAGCTCCTCTATGCCCTGCCTCTCTCAAATACGTAGTTTTCTGCAAAGACCCTTCTTACGACAAGCACAGTCTGTTTTGATTGGCCAGCTGACACAGTGCATTGTGATTGGATGAATCCCACAAGCATGCATCAGAAAGGTAAAGTTCCCTACCATAATCACAAGTTTAGCTTTCAAAATAAATGTAAAAACAGTTAATAATGTCATTAGTAGTTTTACCATCAGTTCAAGCCTGAAAAAGGGAACAGAGTCGTGTGACAGACACAGTGCTCGTATGTATCTGCAGTACATAAGCTGTGATTGCCTCCACTGTGATGTGACCTTGTCTCTCACACATACACACACACAACGCGTTTTAAGGCAATTTCACACAGGACGTGGATAATAAAGTGCCTGACACAAAAACACACAGCTTCTTCCTGACATAGCTGCATCAAAACTGCTGCAGTTACCTAAACCACACCTTGTTTCTTTGCTTGACCATTTGGGCTGCATTATACAAATATTGCCACATCTTGACGTAGAGAGTTTTAGAGAGGTGTGGTCGAGTCTTAAATAAAGAATATTTTTTACATTTCAGGCTTTGCAACTTTAGGGATTTTTCTAAGCACAAACAGACTGTAACACTCCAAAGAGAAAGGAAAACTTGAAATCACATCATCTGACCCCTTTAATTTCTGAAAATCATTTTACAGCTATACAAGTGATGATTGATGTCAAAGCTTTGGAGTACATGCCCTACCTGGTGGAACAGTCCAACCTGCTCTTTGTGGTGCATGGACGCATTCAAGAAAACGACATGGCCCTTACGACAATGAGAGTTGTCGCCCTCCGTCCTCCTGACCTCACAATTAAGGTATACGTCCCTTATTGCTAATTGTAGAGGAATATGTGCGATACATTTGATCTTTTATGTTCATTAACAGTCATTATAAATGATCCACAGGTGACTGGAACACCCCAGGTCGGCAAGGCTTTCATGGTCATTGTGTCGTTCCGAAATCCCTTTAACTTCATCCTGACAAATGTTCAGTTGCGCCTAGAAGGCCCTGGTCTGATGCCAACCAAAGTAAAAACATACGAGTAAGAATAACCTCTGTAATTTTAATTGCCAGCAAGTATCAAACGATTAATCATGATTAATTGCATCCAAAATAAAAGTTTGTATTTACATACATGTACAGTATGTTTAATGCATAGGCTACATTTATTATTTATATATAAATACACACACACACATTTTTACAAGTTTACACATTTGTATATTTATATTTCAGATTATATATACATATATTTAATATATAAACATTTTTCTTCAAATATATACATGCATCTGTTTTTATCGTCATAAATACATGCAGTATACACACATATATTATTTAAACAAAGCTTTTATTTTGGATGTAATTAATCATGACTAATCGTTTGCCAGCACTACTAATACACAATAAAACATTCAACAGCCTACAAGACATCAGTAGATCTACATAGAGACATGCAAGCGGTGACACTGTTCAACGAGTCATTTCTAAAAAGTAGGGCACATTCTTGGAAATGTTTGTGTTACAGTGATTCTAAAAGAGCACTGGCGTATGACTTGATAAAGCATTTGGTAACTTTGTGTCTTGGTAGAAGTAGGAAAATTCTGTAGACATTGTTTTATTATTTTTATGTCAGCATAGTGTGTAAATCAGGGGCCATATTTACAAAACATCTTAATGCTAAAAGTAACTCCTTACTTGACAGTTTAGGAGAAACTCTTAAAAAATAGTAGGCGTGTCAGTTCTAACTTTAGGACTCCAAAATTTTTGCTCTAAAATATTTCAAAAAGCATTTTAACACTAAAATCAGCTCCTAAATTTGTGAAAAGTTTAGAGTAGTCAAGAGGTCTCCTAAATCCCAAAGCCCAAATTACAACCATCCTAAATCTGATTGACCTTAGAAACATTTCATGTTGATTTTTCCTTTAATTTAAGTATGTCCTTCTTTTCATGCACAAGTTAGGCAAGAATCAACAGCTGTTCTTGAGTACAGTTTCTTCAAGTAAAATTTCCTCAAGTATGGCAACATTTTTATTTTAAAGGGGTCATATGATGTTGCTAAAAAGAACATGTTTTTGTGTTTATGCCATTTAAAAACAAATAATTTTCCACATATTGTACATTTTTATTTCTCCTGTAAGCCCCACCTCCTGAAACAGATCGATTTGTGCAAAAGCTCTTTGTTCTAAAAAAACAACGTGTGCTCTGATTGGCCAGTTATCCAGTGCACTGTGATTGGCCGAATACCGCGAGCATGTGGCGGAAATGTTACGCCCCTTAATGTGATTAGAAACGAGGCATTTGTTGCATCCAGTGGGGACATAATTACTGATTATCATGACTTAGTGTTTTTTTACGTGTTGCGTTGCATCGCGCCTCATAAACATAACACCTCGGAGTAAGAACAAACAACAAGCACTACCCTTCACTGCTCAAAACTTGCGTTTGAAAAGTAATTAGGAGGTTCTTTTAATAAGAAAATGTAACTTGCTTAAAGGTTGTGAGTCAGAAGCACCAGACTGTTCTTGCAGAGGTAGAATTGCTCCACTCTATACTCTCTGTGCACAGCCAGCATAGACTGCTCTGCAGATTTTAGGAGTCCGTCCTCCGTGAATGCACTGAACACAGCAAGAATAATACTTCACTCTGTGATGTAGAAAAGTGGGGGCGTGGACAAGTCATAACTTTTATTAAGCATATCTCTTTGGTTCTGAAACCTTAATCTTTGCAACCCCAGGGATCTTATCTATGCACTAACAGCTTGTAACACTCCAAAAAGAAAGGAAAATTTGAAAACGCATCGTATGATCCCTTTAAATTTTCAATTCTTTATTAGAATAGCCTTTAGCAATTTTTTTTTTTTAATATGGCAACTTTTAGTTTAATATTTCTCCTTATTCCTTAATAAAAGTTGGTCTCAGTAACTTTGTGAAAAGGTTTGAAGAGGAAACTCTTACTTAAGAACTTTTACTGCTCTTAGTGGTAAGAAAAATGTTTTGTGTTTATGGCCCATGATTAGTTTGCTTTTAATTGCTCATTTTAAAGTGAAGTACTGACAGTATTTTTATGCATATACAACTATACCCATTTCCATTTGCAGTCAGATCGCACCTGGGGGCTCACTGCAATATACAGACACGATCACCCCTCAGTCTCGTGGGAAGAAGGTGCTGATAGGGTGTCTGGACTGCGCTACAGTGAGACAGGTCACCAATCAGCTGGAAATCTTTGTGCAGTAATGGATTGCCACAAGGGAACCAGAGAGAAAAAGGGTTCCCAATACCATTTTGCTGAATTGCTTTAGTTTCTTTACAAGTATTATCGAAATACAAGCTAGCATTTTTTCCTTTACACTCACGGCTTCCAACACTAAGTTGTTAAACATATAGAGGGTTTTAAGTATTTTGTATTATCTGTTACATTCTGATTAGCAAAGTGTGGATATGAGAAATTAGTTAGTTAATAATCAGTTATCAGAAAAGTTGTAAATTGGGAATGGGAGGAAAAGTGAAAAAAAGCAGAACCCTATAATATCAGAAATGTTTGCAGTGTGCAAAATTTTCAATGCACACAGAAAAATATGACCTACATAAACCAGAAACAGCAAAGTGGGAAGTACATGTGTACTCATGCACACACAGAAGTTTGAGTGTATGCCAAACTTAAAGCTATGGAATAACAAAGTTCAATTAAAATTTAAGAAGAAAATGTAAAAGATTTTTTTAAATGACACATAAGTCTAAGTTACATGACAGCTATTTTGGTTTGGTGCCTTAATTAACATAACTATTTCAGAATATGTTGCATATTTTCTCTGCTAAAATGCCACTGATTGTGCTTTACTAATATAAAAAATAAACCTTCAGCATGAAAGCATTTTGGATTATTGTATTTGTTATACTGCAAATCTTCATCAAGACATCAATAGCACTAGAAAAAAAAAAGAAAAATCTTGCTCATGAAATGCCAGTCGCAATTCATTTTACTTTTGTGCATTTTCCAGGATAATTGAATATTCAATGTTAAAAACTAGAGTGGGACTTACTAATTAACAGTTTTCTCATGCATTCTTTATGAATCGAACCCCTGACCATGGAGTTACCAGCGCCATGACTCACTCACAAAATCGTGCAGTGTCAATCCGGCAAGCCATCCTGAAGTGCTAACCCAATCTCATGAATGTGTGTTTCAATGACACGATTATATTTGGCGTACAGTTTATATGCAGAAATGGACTTGCAGTGGCGTGCATGTGTTCAGGTGGGGCTGGGGATAACTCAATTCTGCCAGGTTGGAGGGATGGGGTTGATAAGAAGATTTAATATCATCCGAAAAGATTTTTTGTTGAAATTTTGACTAAGAACAGCTTTAACGAAACACATTTTGCGGCACCTAATGTTTGCTTTAAAGATATAACATGACAGGGCCTGCTTTCAGGAAAGGCAAAGGGATTTTGGGAGCAAAAGGGGATTTGGGTGACTGAAAACGCAAACTAAAAGTGGGCAGTCATTAAAACATTTGATTAACTAGCTAGTCCACATCAGTCTGAATGGGAAGTTATTTTTTAAAGGTGATGTTATTTCATAAAATATTATGAAACCGAGCAATTTCCATTTCAGGAATAGCATGCAACAAGCATCCATTTTAATGTAGTTGACTGTAAAACCATGAGCTTTGTTTTATCATACTAATAAAGCACAGAATTATTTCACTGTGCACCTAGCACTTCTTGTTATTTAAATAATTCTAGACAGAATCTGCTTCGCCTATTTTCACGAAAACAAGGAAAACTCTGCTGACGCAATCGGTGCCTACCTCATTCACTCCACTCCCTCCATATTAATGAAACATGGTTTTGACAGCCTCCACTGCATCAGTGCAGCTGGAATACCCCCTTCTGTCTCCCCTGCTTTCCCCAAGCCCTCCCCGCGCCCACCTGAATGAGTCACCACGGAAAACCTCTCAAGCTACGGAGTAATTGGGTAACACGGGGACAAACACATTAAACAGGGATTCCCTGTGCTGTCTAAATGACAGTTCATTTAACACTCAGGATTTGTAGTTATTCCTCCAAAGACTGTCTGTGTAATATTATTTGTATCAGGCAAAATGTTTGCTTTTCTGATCAAAGAGCTCTCATAACCCAGATATTTCATACTTTTTGTTGCACACCTCCGCCACAAGATGGAGACAAAACATGAATAAAAACCTGCTTTTGTTTGGACTATGGCATTCTCTATAAATTAAATCCATGATATTGCATCCCTCCCTGCATTGCAACACACTATGCAGGCTTTTTTTTTTTCGGTTATGCAACTGCTCATTGTTCTAGACAGGTTGAATATGCACTAATTACAATGCATATCTATAAACGTGCATTTAATTGCACATAAAGATATTATGTGAATACAAATTCGTTTAACTAATATCGAATAGTAAAAGTCATCCGTACTGTCAATGAGCAAAAAAATTCCATCACATTGTGAAGAGTCCCCAGGGCATCTGGCTCCTGGGTTCTGTAGTCTGGACTCTAAATGAACTGTCAGGGGACCTAATTACTCAGCAGCGAGGAGCACACGGTTTCTACTCACTGGTCGGATTCTCCTTCAGCTAGAATGCCCTAGGTAACTTTTTAGTATTCTCCTCCTGAAGTCAGAGTCTCTGGAAAAAAAATGGTGTGCATCAATACTCAGTACTCATTGGTTGGCTACAAATTCCGCTGACGTCAGCACGGTAAGAACTTTTTTTCAGTGATACAGACATCACCTTTCTCTCAGTTGTAACCTAACTCATCTCACCCCATATAAAATAATATTTAATAGGGCGTATTTCACAAATTTCTGCAACTTGTATTTTATCAGTCTCACTGGGAAGGTTATGTAAAAGAAATGCAACATTGATACTTGTGTATCAATATAACCTAGTGCTATCAGGTGTTAAAAGTTTTTCTTGAGCCATTGATGATTCACAAAAAGAAAATAATAATAAAAAATAAAAAATCTACCAGTAATCCAGTGTGCTTCATTTATCTCGATTCACCTCAGTTAGACCTCGATTACCTTGATAGAGTATTAAATCATCAATGATGCATTAATAAAATGTGGGTACTTCATTAATCAGTGCCAACCAAATACGCACGGTGCCGGGTCACACTTCCATAAATTAGGCTCTACTACAATACACCACGGTCATTAAAAGAGAGTATGGCCTATAACCAAACTCGGGCAACCTTAACCTCATCACGCACCCTGTGTCCAGCAAAATTCATGCATGTTTCACTCTCGGCACCCTGGAGCAATGAAGTCTGCACGTGCATCCATATATGGGTCACGGGTCCACGTGTAAGCTTCATTGCGCGAGGGTGGATAGGTGAGACCACCGGAGAGCAGATATATGCGGACATCTCCGCAATCCCTGAAATGCCAGTACAGTGCGAGAGGGGGGGAGAAGGGGCCAGCCCGGTCTAGCAAATGAGAAAATAGAGAAGTGGGGAGTCCGACGGTGAATTTTACGTCAAGCTTGAGATGTGGGCGTGAAGAAGGGAGAGAAAAAACACGAGGCATTACCGCCTTCTCTTAACGGGGTGCACCATTTGACTTCACTGCGCCACGCCGACAACGGGAAAAATCACAAAGAGTTTCTGAATAGCTGCGTGAACTAAACAGCGATGTTCAGCGCTCAGTTTTGGCAATCTTTTCCCCTCACAACTATCTAAAATTGGCATATACTCCAATGGTTTTACTGGACGTATGATGGGATTAACTTTGTCTGGAAGATATATTTCATTGTTTCTTGCTGTTCAAATAGGTAAGCCGATTATTTCCTTCGTATGTTTTGGGATGGGCTGACCCTTCCTTTTCGTTTTCTTACAAGTTAACACCTTATAATTCGTAGTTATGGCTATACTGAAGTCCGTAAATGTATAGATTTCTTCTTTTTGTTACGTGAGATATTTTAATTGCAGCGTTACTGTCCCGACTGCGATTTAAAGGTTCGCAACTGGCTAGAGATCTGGGTCTTGACTAATACTCAGTAATAGTATTTGAAATATATTGGGATATAACAGTGGGATAATATTGCATTGTATCTGAAAGTATTCCGAAAAATAAAGCCCAGCAAATCTTATTGGAGCAAGTTGGTAAAAGTATGGGACCGCCCGACCCTCTTCGTAATAATTTATACAAACAAATATTGAAAAATAATACGAAACAGGAAATACGCAATAAAATGGTTGAATTCACAGATTTTGCTTGCAAAGAGTGGGTTTTTATACATGCATCATCAGTTTCAGATGATCCCTTAATAACCACAAAATAACACTTTAATGTAGCGGGAGAAAAATAAATGTTGTTTTAGAATATACAAAAGGTTGTTCATTTAATATTGCACGTTTTTAAATGGCTTTATTAGTGCTGTTGCATGGCTCTGCAATGAATATTGCATGTTGTGTATTAGAATAAAATCAGTGATTGTGGTTGTTAGTGAGAAAGCTGGTGCTGAACTACATTAATTTGCCATAAACCCCCTCCTGACTTCATTGAACAGATTATGCGGTGCCAGGTTGACACCGGTACCGCTGACAGGGTCTAGTAGAGTGGTCGTGACCACTAGTACAGTAGGATAGGTGAGTCTATATTAGATGCTCAGTTGTTTCTAAATATAGACCATCGTGCCTACAACGAAAAACGATTTTAAAAATGTACCGTTTATTCGCAGAGTTGTCTTTTGTTAATGTTTAATCCAGTAAAGAAAATTAAGACAGAGAGAACTGTATGAAATGCATTTTAAATATGAAAGCATGCATTCCATTAATACGCGGCTTTCCAAAGCAAGCTTTATGAGCATCTTTGTATTTCGCATCCTCATATCCGCCATGTTGAGGTCTGAATATTTCAATAATTTTAATAAAAATTCACGAAACCGGTTATAGAGAGTATACCGCAAGGCATCGAATTCATCACGTCTTTATTTTTACTCGGTTTGATATGTTGGAGGAATATGCTTGTATTGTTTATCATACGCGATTCGTGTAGAAGAAAAGGGCGATCTGTCCGTGATATCACAATTATAGCGAGATAATTCGTTATGTAAGCAGTGCACGGTACAGCATTACTCCAGTAGCACTGTGTGTCTAATCATTTCATATTTTTAAGCATGCTTTATCGTCTCAGTATTTTGTGTCATTGCTGGATGTGTTCATTTAGATATTTATTCTGTGGGAGATAATGCACGAAACGACGATACAGCATCAGCCAACGACTTTTTACAATAGACAGGCTCCATAATAGAATAATATGATTGCATCTATATTTTGTTTTTCGTTTCGTATTTATTTATTTATTTTTAATTTAGCGTATAATGCGTGTAAAGATGCACGGCATATAACGGATATAAATTAATGTAAGGTCCTATGGGGCAAAAATGCAACGTATAATGTAATATAGCCCATATATTGCATTTAAATACAACAAAGGGAAATACAGGCTAGCATGCACTGCATTTAATATAATGGATCGTATTGCATGAAATGCATCTATATAATATATGGACACTGGTTAGATTAGGCTATAATGCACATATCGACCCAAGCTACTATACTATGCAAAGCACCTATAGGATGCATTTGTGAACTATATAGGGTGTGTGTGGTGTGTAACAGGGTGTTTGCCCATATCCCTACAGCGTCAATAGGCCTGATTTGAACAGTGAAACAACTTAATCAATTCAAGAGATCTCGCTGTTTAACGAACCTGAGAAGAAGCCACTGGCGTTTAGGGTTCGTTAAGCAAAGGGATCTGGTCAATTGATCATGGTGGGACCTCCCAGTCCATCACCTAGTCAAAAAATGAAGAGGAAAGTAAAAACACGTGTGTCCAAATCTTTTTATTTTCTCTAATAGATCTGTCATCCAAAAAAAAGACTCTTTTCTAGATGTGTATAAAAAGGGGGAGGGGGATACAAATCACTCAGAATGAAAATCTCACCTCACATAAGCCCACATACCCCCACCCTCGCGTAAACCATTACATCATCGTTTGTCCACGCGCCACCCGTGCTCAACACATATTATTCTAAGCAAGACACATTATTGTGTTGTGTAAAATCGCTTCGACTTTATTTATTATAACCAGAATAAATTAGATGAGCGAAGAACTGAAAATATAAATATTAATATATATTCAACGCACACATACGTAGGCTGTATTGGAACTGGCCCTTACAAATAAATAAATAAATAAATAAACGAACGCTATCCCGAAAGGTCCTAAAAATAAAACTGATTTTAAACCTTAAAAACTAAAAAGTTGATTTATGCTCATTTCTTCTTTTCCAGCCTATCTGCTGCAGGCGGTTCGAGCGGCTGGGAAATGTGAAACAGTATTTAAAGGTTTCTCCAACTGCCTGCTTCAACTGGGAGAGAACATGGCCAACTATCCACAGGAACTGGACGAGAAGGAAAACCTTCAGACCATCTGCACGTAAGGAAAACATGCATACACACAACTGATGAAGTACAAGTGTGTGTGAGAGTAGGGAGGGAGAGGAACCAGATGGCACGAGGGGCCCCTTGTTTAATTCGACAGCTCCATGAGCAGAAATAGAGCCGTGCAGGCAGTGCGCACTATTCACATTTCACCAGTTAATTACAATTAGATGAACCATCTCTACACGCCGAGGCCAAAGGTCAACATCTATAATTGGATCGGATCGGGAAGTAATGCACGATTATTGTAAGCGATCCGCCCCATAAAATAGCAGCTTCTTTTATCAAAACGGAACAATATCTTATTACAGGGACTGAAATTATACTTTATATGCGTTTTTAACACGTTTTAGAGCATTTAGTTGTATTTTTTTAATTAAAATTAGATGCATATAAAGAAGATTTGCACTAAGTGCACATACCGGGCAAAGCTGACACTGCCTTTATTTTCCATTGTTTTCCATATAGGCTATGCTGTAAAATTCATCGATATGCTGAAGTAAAATCATATAATTTTTTTCCCCCGCAATTGTATTGTATATTTATTTGGAGCGCGGCTACTTGTTATGACCATGTGCGCGTTCTTGTGTAGGTGCACGGTTTAAAATGTGGGTGTGTGTTCCTGAAATACATTAATAAATGATAGGCTTGAGAGTGGGATAGAGGAAGGGGGTGGGGCGCAGGAGGGGGGCTGTAAGAGAGCGGGAGAGATGGGGAGGGCACTAGAAGTCACGTGATGCGGAGACTTTCCCTTTACAACTCGGGTTTCCCTCGTGCACTGTCTCCTCCTTCACGTGGATACATGAGCACTCGTGCATGCTATAAAATGGATCCTACAGAGTTTCGAATAACGTCATAATTTTGTGGATTGAATTGCCTATATATATTTGTCCGGTTATATTTGGTGTTAACCTTCAAATGAACGGAATAATTCAAACCGAAACGAATATTATATAATTTTCTAAACGAAATACGATATTTAATGTGACTTAGGCTACTTAATGTTATTTTAGTAGGCTAGTGTTTAAAATGCAAATGAAAACAAGTTTAATCCTTTTGGTTGACAAACGCATAAACTGTGGCGTTTTTTAATTTAAAGCAAAACCAATCTGAAAAGTGCTTGCCACATATTTGAAATTTGAGTTTCAGTTTCAACAGAATTTGAATTATATTTTAATAAATAACCTAATAAAGACAATAAAACTAAACAAAATGAAAATGTATAATAGTAATAATAATTAGCTAATAACAACAATAATGTAACATGCTCGACTTGAATATGTTGATGCAAACTGAAGCGTGACGTGAATCAGACATGAGTAATGATTTCTTGCTTTGTTTGAAATATCTGATTTACAGTTACTGGGATGATTTCCATTCATGTGCGACCACTGCTCTGGCAGACTGTCAGGAGGGAGCCACAGATCTGTGGGAGAAGCTGAAAAAAGAGTCCAGAAATCTGGACTTTCGCGGCAGCTTATTTGAACTGTGTGCGGGCGGGAACGGCGCGAGCCGATCAACGGTTCCTTTCGGCGTGACGCTGATCCTAACTGCACTGTCTGCGCTCGTGACGTGGATGCAGTTTTAACCCGCGGGAAGAGAAGAAGAAGAAAAATCAAAGAAGAGAAAACAAAAAAAAGAAAGAAAAGAGAGGAAAAGACCAGACAAACCATCAACATAAGAATAAAAAAAAAAGAATAATAAGAAGTAATGACGATCAAAATTCATCCTCACCCAAATGGATTTATATACCTATTTCATCTGGAGAAAAAGACGTTTTTTGCAAGAGACAATGGCGAGAAGAAGTCTTCTGGGAATGCTCAAGCACATTTGCCTGACTCTGGGTCGATTTCATTAAATATTTATCAGATATTGAGTTGAAATGACGGCCTGAATTTCTGAAAGGTCCTGGGTAGAAGCGTAGTATTTTATAACATTACCGTCTGTTATGAATGAATTATTACTGTAGGCTTTTCACATTCTCAACGATAGGAAATATTCTCCCATCCGTTTGTTTTTTATATGCTCTTTGTCAATATTTAGTTGTTCATTTATCAGATTTATTTTAGTCAAGCCAAGTATATGGATGATGTGTGAGGGGGTTAAGGTTTGCTGACCCACCAATCCAGAAAAAAATACAAGAAACGTCTCACGATGCTAATAGTAATCATTATGATAATAACAATTAGCCTATAATAAATAAACCTCAGGAATGACTAAAGACATCTATTTAGCGGAATACAAGAGAGCAGAGAAATAATATATATATATATATATATATATATATAGCCTATATAAAAAAGACTTTAAAGTGTTAAATGTAGCCATGAAGAGGCTGTGATATAGTTGACTGTTGCCATTTTTTTCCCAAAATGCTATTCTATTCCATTCAAAGAAGAAGTTTCTCTTTTTACGTAGGACACATTACAGTATAAAGGTAACACTTTACATTACAGTGTCCATGTTGCATATAACAAATGTGTAATTACAAGCAAGCAAACAATTACACAAGTACACGTAGTTCATTACTATTTCGCGGTACTTACACAGTAATTACACTGCAACGTAAAGTGTGGCCTGTATTTCTCCCGACAGTATCGTAGCACGACAGTATCTGGACCTTGACATTAATAGTTGGATGACGTGAATTTTGCTAGCTTTATTTGATGTTGCCAAGGCATAGACCACGTTTCACTGCCTTCAGAAGATGTGTATTTTGTTTGTTCGTTCGTTTGTTCGTTTCTGGGGATGTTGCATATGAAATACCTGAATATTCAAAACCATACAAGTAAATAAGAGATGTATGTGAAATGAAAAGAGAGATACTTTAACTGAAACCGTTTAAAAACAGATTGATTATACAGGTATATAAAATAGACTGCTAAAAAGAAGTATTTAAAAGAATTAAATAAAAAACAGTTACTGTTTGAAAGAGATTTGTGTTGTATTGTTTTATTGATGTAGCCTTTGTGGTGGTTACAATGCATCTAAAATATCGTATATAATGTAGCCTAATGCATATCTGTTACACATAAAGGGAGCATTCATTAATTACGGTCAAAAATAGAAGACTTACGTTCAACACACACATACGTTTCTCTCCCAGCTCCCCAAACGGGCGTGAACGAGCACGCAGGCGCGCGCGAAGGCAAGACTCTGTGTAGTGAAGACGTATTGTTTCATTATTAATAAGGTGGCAGAGAGAGTCATTTCATATTGATTCCCCCGCGCTCAGCGCATTTCTGCAGCATATAAGGCGCTTGTCTGAGAGAAAACAACCTCTAGATTGAAAAATGATAGTCAAGGGAAAAGTATTTATTCTGAACGCATTTTAAGAAACATTAGTCTGTCACCTTTTCAAGAGGCTACAGCCTTTTCCTGTTCGTAAGTCAATGACAAGTAAGAATGTCGACACGAAAAAAGCTATAATTAACTCATAATTTTCAACTTATATTTAGAATTAATATAAACCATTACATTGTTGTAACCATTACAAAAAAATCAAGAAATATCCTAATGTTTTAATAATATCAAGACGTTTTTTTCATTACTAATGCACTTTTATTACGCCTTACTCGATTTATATATATATACATGTGTGTGTATTAGCCTACACCATCCAAATAATGAATAATACGTAGGCTAGTCCTTTTAATAAATAAAAATAAATCATTCCTTCAGGATTTTTCTTTTAATTCTACTAGATTAATAATACCACAATTTTGACAAAAACATAAAGAAATATAGAAACCTAGAATAGACTATCCTGATCAAAAAGTAAGTCATTTTCCCATTATGTCCATTTCGAACTCATTTCTGCATATTTTTGCTTACAAAATGGAATCTAAACCAACATTAAACCGAGTTCAACGTGGTTTAGAGGATAACTGTTCTTTAAAAAACTAACTAAAATAAAATTACAAAAGGAAAAAAAAAATGTTCGATACGAGGCTACTTTGATACGATAAAACAAGACTTCTTTTTTCGCGTGCAGCTCTTCTGAAAATTAATATAAATCTGACAGTGTATCAAAAGCAACTCTATTTCATACATTGAGAAATAAACAAGTTATTTTGACCAGTGGTAAAATGAGCACTAGTATTCTCCCTGGAGGTGTGAGACTGCATGAATGGGATTGAAATCCTGGAACGCATTTTTTATTGCTCCTTTTTGAGTTTGAAAATGAGATTGGATTTCATTCCGTCCCTGGAAGGGGATGACGACTACATTTGTAATCTCATTAAAATGCATGTTATTCTGTTGCTGGCACTGAATATATTATCCTCCACAGAGCTTACTGCATAGAGATTTTTTTTTATTTTTTTTGTTCGTAGGTTTTTCGGGGGTTTTTTTTGTTCAGTTCTGCAACACTCATTGGAACATTTCCTAACCACACAAAATGGGGAGGTATACTGATTTTGACGTTTAATCTCTAACAATGAAAGTAGAGGACATACACACTCACTGAGATGGCTGGCTCCCCTACGGCTGCTCCACAACAGACTATGCATGACCATTTTTCAGGGCTGGCAGGATTGATCAATGTGCCCATGCGAGTGCCAGGCAGACATGGCACTGCTTGTTTAGCTGTGCCTTTTCTCACAGTGCTGTAAGCAGAAAGGCAGGGCATTATAGTCACGCAGAGCATCATGGAAGGTTGGGTTTTTTCTCAGTAACACAGTCAGTTGGAGTGGTTTGTTCCACACAGCAAAGATAATGATTTTAGCTCTGAAAAAAAATGTGATGCTGAACAATTATTCAGTAAATCAAGAAGCATAGCCATAAGTTCCGCTGTTGGTGTTTCCCATAGCCTATAGTTCAACTAACATTCTCAAACATCATCGTGTGTTTGGAATTCCTGTCACCTTTTGGTTTGTTTCTTAGAATGGCATTTGAACTCAATTAGCTACGTCCAATTTGGAATTATTCCGCAATATTGTGTCGCACTTTATTCCATTCGCACGTAGGTCTAAAGTGAATGCATCGTCTTTGTAGCCTATAACGTCAAAATACAAAAATAAATAAATAAGGTGAACAGCAACAGCAAAAAAGTGCACGTTTTTGAAAAAGATACCACAGAAATGCAAAATAATAGCACAATGCCCATTCATACTACATGTTGCCAGGCTTTTTTTTTTTTTTTTAAGTGACATCGCCAAGAACTAGTCAAGCAAATTATGACTTTCTTCTTTCAGAGTTTTTTAAAAATGTATCCTGGCTCTTCCAAGCTTGGTAATGCTGGTGGATAGCTAAAATACATTTCTGCAGCACCGTTATTCAAAGTGAAATGTCCAGTGAGTGGCGCTAAAACGCGGATTCAAAACGTGACCCTGGCACGTTTTCCTTACGTTGATATAGGCACGTGTTGCTGTGTCTTTATCGCAGGTACATATCGCGGTGGTTCACAATTAAAATATCCATTGAGTGTCACCAAAATTGCGATCTCCTTCTTCGTTCGCGTTTCCTCCTCGGGGCCCACCTCTATCATCGGGCCCTATCATTCTAACCCCACTTATCGTGTGAGCTAGTGAGCAACTGAATTAGAAACTCATGCAAATGAAGCTGGATATGTGGCTAACCTTCAAATTCATCACTTTTGAAATTCATGTAATATTCTTCAAATAATTGTGCGAAAATTGGGCTTTATTAATCGAAACTGTGGAACTGCAAATCATACATCCATCTATATCTATCGTGGTAGAAACACAACTGATTACAAATAAGGCAGGGAATGAACCACATCTGAATTTGTAACATTATCCTTCTAATTCAGAGGTCTTTCATGAGAGGTTACTAATAGTATAATGTTTCGCCCTCAGCAAATAAATGAAGAAATTAATCAAATTATTGTTGATTTAACACCTTTTAATAGCACACATGCCTCATCATCTCACCTCACGCTGAGCAGCTCCATAAAGGGTCATAATTAAAAGCCCAAAGCGGGTTAGTTCAATGGCGTGTATGTCCAAGCTGGCCATTTCGCTGCATCTGGGAAACAAACACATCACTCTAATGTAATTACAAGAGCTGGGTAATCCAACAGTACCTATTAGTGCCAACAAATAATGAATGCAATGAACTGTAGATTGAGGCAGGACAATATTTCAATAATGGACCTCAGAGTGGTTAACTAAACTTGAACATCATAGGAATATGTTTGGTTAAGAGTCACTGTTAGAGAGGGTGTTGTACTGTTGAACTTGGACAAAATACGTTAATTTTTCTGCTTTATCAATGCACATCTCAATTTGACATAGTTTGGTGAAGATGGATTGGTTGACACTCAGACTCATATGATGAGCTTGTATAATGCACCACATGGATCCCAACCTTAATGGGATAAAATTGGATCATGTAGGGGTGAAAATTGAATAAGGGACCATATCAGCTGTAGGGACTTCTTGCGCACATTGTTCTCTCTTCTGGATGATAGTGAAGATTTACTCATCAAGGGGCAATTACATAAACATGAGTTTTACCTCTCTACAGCTTTGCATTTTATAAATAGACATCTTTTCATTTTTGCCAAAAAGTCTTTAAAATCACAAATCAAAGATTGGCAACGACTCATTGTGATGGTTACTGCTTTCAGCTTTTCTGTTTCTGAAATCTAAGCTGCTTCTTCACGACTAACATTCAAAGGTGAGCACTTTGACATGATTTATGTCAACGTTATTGGCAGAATTCATAACTATCAGCTGCTACTGGAGGAAAAATGGTCCCGGACAGGATTTCATTGCATTTATTTCCTCCTCTCATCTTCCTTCACATAGATATTAAGCCATAAAAGGTATAGGACCTCGGGCAGAAAAAATCATTTAGCAAATGGCAATTCCTCAAGACTTTCAATTCCTTGTTAAATCAAAACATCAATCTTTAACACTTGCCAATGTTCTACAAAGGAGGAGTCAGTGTCCTGCAGCAGCTCAAAGAAAAAATTACTTTTTAGAGGTTATGGTGACCTATTGGATATTGGCAGGGAGCTTGTATAAACTAGAGAGAGAGAAAAAAAAGTAGTGGCATGTGTTTGATTAACATAAAACTTTTCTCCTGTTTATCAAACAGAGTCATTATAGCCACGTGGTTGTGTTACACACATTTCTGATGTATGACTGATTCAGAGTTCACCATAGTGAATGATTATGTAGTAGTGGAACGATATGGTAGTGGTATTTCCACTACTTAAATAAATAGTGAGTGATTCAGTGAGTGAATCAGCAATTATTCTTATTATTTTAAAGGAATCAGTTTAGATATTTATACAATAACATAGTCAAATGTTTTATTTCTCAATGAATCTGTGTTTTTGAACACATTAGTTGAGTGAGTGATTCAGTGACTCACTCGTAAAGACAGTCAATTAATTCCCAGTTTTGAACAAATGGCTGTGTGAGCGGTTTGCTGACTCATGAAAACAGCCACTTCTCACATCTCAAAAGTGAATGAATAGCTGTATTTATACAACGGTTCCTTATTTTCCTTATTTCTATAATGAAAACATTTAGGAGATGAATTAATAATCACACACATACCATACATCAGATACTTAAACATATAATCCTACACCAGCTACTGGTAAACCTTAGTGTTGCCAAGTCTGCGTTTTCCCTTGGAAATGTGCTGCTTTTATACTGCTGCCGTGGGCTGTTTTATTAGTCTGCAGGCTAAAGCAAAATCCCCTGCGCCCCCCCAGAAGAAGGTTTTGACCCCTGGAATGCACTTTTGATAGCCATTTTCTCCCAGAATGCAAGTGGGCTGGTTTTGTTACACAGACCTGGCACCCATGAGAAACTTGCAAAAATAGCCATAATGCACAGACTAAAACAACCATTGATGTCACAAACTGTAATATCTACACTATTGGAATGTTTATCAGCCAATCAAATTTGAGAATTGTATTGTGCATGTAATAGTTTGTTGCATATTGACTTAATACTGTCTAATTACAAGCAGCTGAGTGCAAAATGAATGTTTCCCTTATATATAATATGTAATGCTGAACCTCTGAACTACAGATGCTTTGTATCCACATTGTGGTGATGATGCCTAAAACATAAATCGATTGTCTCACCTGTCTGCAGCCGTGAGATAAAGGTGTTGTTAGTCTGGAGTTCTGGGCCTCTGGGCAACAACAAGCCCGTCTGCTGTTGGAGGATCAACCAAGCATTATTTGGTATCCTTTCAAGTCTTCTCTGGGCAGCCAATATAAAATAATATTGGCTTGGTTTCACTGTAAAGAACAGCTTAGCTGAACCCATACCATATTTCTAAGCTGACAGTGCCCACACAATTCACATCCAAGAAGAAGGCAAAAACAAAGCAGACATATTTAAAGAACTTTAAAGTAGAGGGTCAAACAGAAAGTACTGAAAGAGAAAGTGAGAGGCGATTATGTAGGGAAGAGGAGGGGTGGAAAAAGACAGACGAGAAACATGAGGAGGAAAAGAAGACAACTGACAGACAGTTTCACAGAGAAAGTGAAAACGGTAAATGGAGACAACAGAAGGACGGAGAATGAATGGCTTTTTGCGAGAGAGTCAAAGGAGAGAAACTGTGACAGAAGACAGGATGAATAGAAGGAAGACAGAGGAAAGAGAGGAAGTCAGACTAATTGCCTCAGTCCTGGATTTGCGCCCGTCAGATGCTGCGCAGTGACATTAAAATTGATTTCTTTTCTGCCACGGATCACCTGCGCTGCTGGAGAGAGATCACAGACGACCTGCCAGCGCGAGACTCAGCTCCAGGAGCCGCTGATGCAGGGGACGCAGGGTCAGATCACCGGCCCTTCAAATGTGTACGTGAGGAAGATAGTTCTGCCCTTTATGCTAGAAAGACAGTTAGACTTGAGAAAGATCGATCTGTAAACAGACATACACATACATAGATAAACAGACACACATCGATAGACAGATAGATAGATAGATACTCAAGCATTTTCATCCAGACTGAAATCATACAGATGACATCATCTCTTTCACAGATCTGCGCTCTCTCACATTCCTCTCCTCCTCCCTCCATTTCTCTCCTCTTTCTACACCATTTTACAGCGATAACTAGATTTCCTCACGTCAGTTGTTTCTGATCTAAAATTCTGTGGCCGTACAGAGAAAAATGTCTTCATCAGTTTCTATCAGATGTGAGCTTTGCAGTGAAGCAGACTTCCCTTGATAAGGAGACTGTAGCTGCTGCTGGAGAGAGTGTTGCACCACCTTCTAAAAATACCTGTCCTAAATTCTCAAAACCCAAACGGAAACACAGAAGCACTGATTAGATCTCGTCTAAAGCTGACATCCGCCAAAATGAGCTGCCATCAGTGATGTTTGCTGTTTCTCTTGTGTAAAAGGCAAATCATGAGAAATGGTTTTCACTAGACTTGGATGCCGTAAAATGTTCAGGTGCTAAATACTGAAGCTGAATACCCCATTTCTTAAATGTCTGTTCCCAGAGTTCCTGACTTTTAGAGTCAAAGTGTATTACCTACTTTTGGATTTTACGAATCTGTTTGATTGGATATTGGTTTATTTTATATATATATATATATATATAGCCTGTGTGTGTGTGTGTGTGTGTCTATTCTAAAGAAATAGAAATTTACTCACCCTCTGTTCTAGGAGTTTGCTTGTTCATCAGAATAGATTTGGAGAAATGTAGCATTACATCTCTTACTTACCACAGATGCTCTGCAGTGAATGGGTGCCGTCAAAATGAGAGTCCAAAAAGCTAATACACAATAATACACAAATAATCTACACCACTCCAGTCCATCAGTTAGCATTTTGAGAAGCCAAAAGCTGGATTTTTGTAAGAAATAAATCAATTATCAGGCCATTTTTAACTTTAGGTTGTTGCATCAGACTAAAATATGGATCCATAATCCATAAAAACACTTTCTCCAGTGAAAAGGTCCACCCCCTGTAGGCCTCTCACATCAACATCCACCAACATACATATTTTATTAGAAATGTCTGCTTTGATTGTAAATTGATTGCTTGATCTGTGCATATATCTAATAATTTTTTTGATAAATGACACATTTGAAGCAAAAAATGCCTTGATGGATTTTTTTCTTACACATATGCAGCTTTTGTCCTCACAAGACATTAACTGATGGTTTGGAGTCTGGATTATTGTGATGTTTTTATCAGCTGTTTGGACTCTCATTCTGACGGCACCCATTCACTGCAGAGGATCCATTGGTTGAGCCAAATCTATTGTGATGAACAAACAAAGTCATGTGCATTTTGGAAGGCCTGTGGTTGAGTAAATTTCAGCAAATGTTCAGTTTTGAGTCAGCTATTCCTTTAAACATACAGTGCAGTGCCCAGCAAACACTGAACCGAGATTCTGAACAAGATTTTGGCATTACATTAATTCAGAGGGAAAATTACTGAACCAATAACAGCAAAAATGCATTATTCACGCTGTGATCTACAAGCTTCAATTCTCTGCCAGTCTGGTAAATATCCGAATGCATTTGCATTTCTAAGAGCCCCTGGGAATAAGGAGTATGCCTTTGGTTCCTCTGCCTCAAGGTGCTGTTGTAGCATTGGTTTGAAACAATATTACCACGTTTGTTCAAGAAGATATTAAGTATCAGTTTAATACCTATTGTTGTGCGATAATGCTGTTTGCAATTAGGATAATCAGATGAGAAACGAAGGCTTCAATATCAAAATCCATGCAAGAATGAACATGAGAAATATGTCATGCAGCTGCTGCAAACAAAGCATTTTCAGAGGAGCAACAGTGATTATGCTATGCTGGGAAAAAGAAAAGCATATAAAGAACGAGGGAAAAAAAATCATAAGTGGAGTTCAATTTCGAACACTAGGAGACGTGTAACATCTGTTCAAGATATAAATGCAAGCTGGGTTTCTTTCTGGCAACCTAGCCAGATTGGACTTGAGCTGAATTTCCATGGCAACCACTTTGTACCACCTCGGTTGCTCAAATCTGGTTGAGTTGCATGCATGCTGGCTGAGACTGCATCTTGTCCTTGCATGCTCCAAACAGTCAAACTTCAGCACTCTTTATGGCTTCACTACAACAGAGCACGTGGCTTCAGACTCCCCGGAGAGCAGCTTGATTTCGATTTCAACAACAAGACTTGCATGACACAGAGCAAGGATTCAAATACTACTCCCACTATTTGAATTTCGGTCACTGTTTTAAATACTAATCGTAGCTTAAGTCCTTTCATTCAGTCTCTATTGTTCATTTGATCAGATTAAACTCACAGTGAATTAATACTTTCTCTATCTGAACTATTTTAATAAATTTTAAGGAACAAAGTACTATTCCCACTATCTGTTTATAATTCAAAATTAATGGTACTTCCCCTATTTGAATCAAATGTATTAATACTACCCCTGTTTTAATCAAGCACAGTGAATCAAATGCTACTCTTAATTCTCTTATTCAAATATTATTTTAACCTATTTAGTCCAAAAATCAGTTCAATAATTTATACAGAATGCCTCAATGATTCAGTGATTCAAATACTAAGCTACTCTGTCTATTTGAATCATGTTTAATGATGCAGATGTTACCTCCTAAATTTGAATCAAGTTCAATTATTAAAATTCTATTCTTTGAATCATGATCACTGATCCAAGAGCTACTTTCCTTATTTGAATTAGGTGCAATTAGTCAAATTATTTATTTATTTAACTTTTTGAATCATGTTCAAGTAGTCAAATTCCACTTCTACGTTTTGAGTTAATTCAATGATTCAAATACCATTCCCACTATTTGAATCTTGTTCAAAGATTCAAAATTGACTTCCTACACACACAAAAAAGTTAATTGAATTAAAATATTACTAATTAATTAATAATTTTTTAAAAGGTTTTAGGTACATTTAAATAAACTAATTTCGCTGACTAACTTTCTTACAATTTGTTTATAATAAATTATTTGCAACAACTTACCTTAAGAAAATGTGTAGCATTTTTTTTCAGTGTATATTTGAATCAAGTTCATTGATTTATATCCCACAGATTTGAATCAAATGCTACTAATATACTACTCATCAATAATATACTACTTTCTCATTATTTAAATCATGTTAAATTATTCAAATGAGAAATCAAGTTTAATTATTCTGATTATACTAATACTATTTGAATCATGCTCAATTCAGATTTTCCATATCCTTGAATCAAGTTCAATGATTCACACTATATCCCCATATTTATGTTCAGTGATTTAAATGCTGAGCTATTGCTCACGACCAATTCGTACATATTCGTACAATTTGTACGACCTCACTTGTACGATTTTGTACGATTTGGCTAAACCCCAGTGACAGGTAGGTTTAGGGGTGGGGTAAGGTGTAGGTTATTTGTACAAATTCATACAAATTGGCAACTCATAAAATACATACGATTTAGCAAAAATCGTATGAATTCGTACGAGTGAGCCTCCTAATAAAATATGTACGAATTGCCATGAGACTGGGCTGTTCTTTCTGCATTTGACCCATTCAATGAGGATATTAATATTAAAAATGTAGTATAATTTTTTTTTTCCCAGTGTATGTTCATCTCTGAAGCTTGTAGAAGCATTGTATGCTGTTTCGATGGCAATTTGATTAACATTGATTTCGCATGTCCAGTCATACTCAATAATTCAAATACTATTACACGTTTAAATTTGAAATATTAAAAAATTAAGGGTCCATTTCTAATGTCTTAAAGTCTATCTTTTCAGCAGTGGTTTCTGCTCCTGAAATATCAATATATGTTCTGTTATCACAATGTATTATTAGAGAAATGATAGAAGCAGATGTCATCTGCAGCACTCACTTGTGCGATCAAGCAGCTGGGGACTTACAGAGCAGAATTTGCTGACAATGACAAGGACCTTATTCTTTGAGTGCAAGCCCCTTGAGGTTTGGAATAAATCTGATTTTCTTTTCCATACATATTCACAGCCCTCTCCACACTCCAAACGCTAGCTTGGTTTAGAGATGCGCTCATAAAATCTGAATATAACAGCATGACCAATACAGCATGCACAGGATTCTTGGATAATATTCTGTCTGACACCAAAAATCAGAGTCTGGGCTTACATGAGAAGGTGCTGTGTGTTCCTCACATGCTAAAATGACACATTGTAAAGAATGTGTTTAAATAATAAGATATAGTGTGAATGTTTTATTGTGAGAAGAGTCATTTGATGATGATGATGATGGTAACAAAATTTTATTCAGAGAAAAAATTAATGAATAAATTAATAATAAAATAAATACATAAATGACTATATATATATATATATATATATATATATATATATACACATACTCATATATATAA
>JAUMHE010000082.1:1977548-1995337 GCA_032359235.1 Enteromius mattozi | reverse complement strand
CTCGCTAAAAAGTGCACCAAGGTGCGTTTAGGCCATGAGACTAGGTAGTTAAACACACACACACACACATATATATATATATATATATATATATATATATAGAGAGAGAGAGAGAGAGAGAGAGAGATAGATAGATAGATAGATAGATATAGCAGTCAACATTTGAAGTGAATCTAAACATTTCAACAAAGTTGTTCCTAAAACAAATATATATATATACACATACTCCCACAACTACGAAATTAAATGCTATTATTAAAATATAAAAAGTAAGCAATTATAGAGTACAGTTGGAATGGAACCTGCCTTATATACATGCTTTCATAAAACATCCGGCAAAATCAACGTGCCGACTTGATTTACACACCAGCTGTTTAGTTAAGACTGCATTGGAGGACAAAAAGGAAGCATTTTGTAAACTTTTGATTAACACTTCACTGTTATTGAGATCCAGCTTTTGTGACAACTAGCCCTGGTCTATGTTTTACGAGCAGAGCAGTAGTTATCTGGCACAAAAGCAAAACAAAACTAAACTAAATACAACTAGAAAAAAAAAATCACTACAAAAGAAGATGAAACTGCAGCATGAGGACTTCTGCTTGGGGATTCCAATGAATGGAGTCATTTTTTGAACCATTTCATTTGCATGAACCATCCGAATGATACAATTATGTAAAACGAATCATCCGTCTCAATGTTTCATACGAGAGAGAGGGGATATTTTAGGAGAATTTCGTTACATTTTCTCAGCTAAAGCTGCAGGCGTAATACAATCCGATATGTCAGAGAATGTGTCACGCTGCGTGGCTACTTGTCGAAAAATGTAGCTTGTTACTGGATGAGCTACATTATTATGAAAAGTGAAGTTAGTAGCGTTGCTATTTTTAGCTAGTTACACCGAAGGACATGACAATGTGTAGCAAGCAAAAGCTAACAAGACCCAAAAGAGAGGCAACCAGGTTGAACATTTCACAGAACCACAGCCTTCTTTTTAATGATTTTCAACTTCAAAATTATGTACGTAATGAGTCAATTAAGATGATGTTTGGAGCTATTATGTTATTTCCATCAAAGTTTATGGTTTATGCATAGCTTCCTCTGTCTCTTCGGCTCTGTCTGCCTTGGTAAAAAGAACAGCTGACATTTTCAGTGAACACACAGGTGTTCAATAATTCAGTGGCCACAGAAGGCAAACAGTGATCCAAACACACACAACAATTCCATTTTATTGAAGCTGACTCTGTTTTATTGCCTGGCAAAATTTGGTGTGGGAGTCGGCAGGTGCAGTTATTCATACAGGCTTTGCCGCGCATGGAAAGGTGTGTGTGACAAACTGCGATGAGGCACATAAGAGAAAAAAACAAAACAAAAAAAAACACGACGACAATGGAGCAAAGATATGAAATCTATTCTGAGTGACAGAAGAAGAACTGAACCTTCGAGATAGCGGGAGCGCGGAGGTTTGTTAGCTGTTTATGATCAAATTGCCGGAACCTGATTCCACTAGTTTTATCAAACTCTAAACAACAACTCCATGCAAGAGAGGACAGAACCTGCATATATAGAAGTTGGCAGTGCAATGTTTTCTTGATTAATTCTCCAGGGTTTGAGCTTGTGGTACCAAAAAATAAGATTCCTTTCCATGGTGAATAGATACTAAACTGAACCAAGCTACTCAGAGACTATATTTGGTTTATTATTAGCACTGATATCATTTTTATATGACTATTTTACTGCTTTTTCTAGCCTTCAATTAGGCATGTTGATAAATCTCAGTACAAAAATCCCATGAAGCCTTATTAAATAGTTCATGTCATATAAATTATTCATGTCATTTTCACTGTTGTATAAAATATGAGTGTTAAGTTGAGTTTATTTTACACATTTATTTATCCAATTTCTTAAAAAAATGATTAAAATAAGTAAAAGTTATTTCAGCCTAACATCGGCTTTCGGCCACCCTGCTTTCCAAGATATCGGCCTTCAAAAAACCCATATCGGTCGACCCCTAATTAATATGTAACATTTACAAGCATTTTAAATGTTTTTATTGATGCCAAACCGTACAATTCAGACATATTTCAACGTTCAAAACATATTAATCACTACGTACTTTTGCAAAAAAAAAAAACGTAAAATACTTCCATTTCTTTTATATCATTAAGATACTCATATCAATATGCCAAAACAATGAGGCAATGAGCATTTGATTTTTCATTTGCAGGAGTAATATTTGAAGTTGTAAAGAGCGCGTAAGTCTAAACCATTGCAGAAATGTTTTTTATTTTAAAGGGATAGTTTACCCAAAAATGAAAATTATCCTAAAGCATCCGAGGTGTATGTGACTTTCTTCTTTCAGACGAATCCAATCGAAGTTATAATAAAAATTGTCCAGACCCCTCCAAACCTTTGAATGGGTTTAAACGGGTGATAGCCGTTGCACTTTGGAAGATGTGAAATAACGTGACCGTATTCATAAGACGTCCCTCACATGGCTCCAAGGGGTGCATAAAGGCCCCCTGTAGCGAATCCATGCGTTTTTGTATGATAAATATCCATATTTCAAACTTAATAAGCACTTTTCTCTCCCGTCTGCTGTCTGTGGAAACAAGAATCGCATTTCCCCGTTTACCTGAGGCTCTGGATTACAGGTAATGGTGTTGTACATAATGTTCAGTTTCTTGCACAGACCACTCGTTTCACTTCAAAAGACCTCAATATATCATCAGGAGCCATTAATTTAGTCTTGCCTGATATGCTTTTTTGACTCTCAACTGCTGACTTGCATTTTATGAATCACCAAGGACCACGGTCTCAGCTAAAAATCTTAATTACTATTCTGCAGAAGAAAAAAAAGTTACCTACAGTATATCTCGGAAGGCCTGAGGGTGAGTAAATTAACATCAAATTTTCAACCTCTCCTTTTATTATGACTGTCCACCACAACTTTATTAGCCAAGGAAGAGGACATGACAAGAGTTACAAAACAGATAAAGGCAGATAAAGCAAAACATTTCAGAGCTGTTATGTCATGCATTTTCAGAATATCAATAGCGGCGACAGTGGATGTGAAAACAAAGGCACATCGAAATATATGCCGAAGTGAAAAAGCACGCTTCACGTCCTCAGAGCCCAGCAGAAAGCTAAAGGCCATGGTGACAGTGAGCAGTGTTTTTCCATGTCTTCTAGGCTCACAGGTTCTGTCACTGTAATATCAGGGCCTCATTTTTGCCGAGGTTTCAGCATGGCCTTTGCCTCTCCATCCAGTAATTGGGAGCAGTATTCCAAGACACTGCCTGACTACACGCTGCAATTTAAAAGACATAGCATGACTTTCTGTTCTAAGCTTTAAAACCATGGCGGCCTTTGTTAGACATCTAAAGACAGAGGTAAAAAGTAAGCTTTGCCTTGATGTTTTTATTGTAATATGCAGCTATATCTGCTGCTAATTCATTTTAATGGATTTGGTTTAGGGGCCTCGGTGGTCTCAGACTAACCGTTTGAAAAATAATGACTCAGTCCAAGTACCACATTTGCATATATTTGCATTTTATATTTGTTTTTAGTTGTCTCTTTGTTCAAATCTTTTCATGTTTTGTAAATGAAAGGGTTGGGATCCGAACAGTGAAAATACAGTTTGTATAAGAACCCAGTCTTTATACCCTGATTTATTAGTCTCCAACATGCTGGTAACACCATATACTGGAAGATTTAGGTCATATCAAAGTCTCAATGTCTCTTGGGGAGCTTTCAGTCCCATAGCATACATCCTATACAGACACACATCAGGGTCCATATACAGGCCTTTTTGAGCCATTTTTGTGTGGCTTTTTTCATGCTGTCTAGGCGGTATGATGATTATTTTTAAAGCAGCTGTTTTTGCACTGATGCAAGACTTACAAAGCATTTGTTATAAATAATCCTGTCATCTAATTTGAGTTCATCATGAATGAAAAGAGAAAATAATCAAAGGAGATCAAGCACCTTTCATTTAATTCACTGGACTATCAAAAATAGGCATTATCACATGGTTAATTTAATTTAATTTAAAACTGCTGTTAATAGATTAGGTTTCGCATGTTTTTATATTGATCTATACATATATGTGTGTGTGTGTAAAACACATTTCCTTTAATATATACATGCCTGTGTGTGCCTTTATATTTACATAATACGTTTACACAGTACAAACACATGTATGTATGTAAACAAAAACATATATTTTGGATGCGACTAATTCATATATAATATGTATAAAATATATATATACACACACACCATTGGCTTCCATAGTATTTTTTTTTCTACTATGGAAGTCAATGGGGACTAAAACAGCCTGGTTTCTTCAAAACATCTTCCTGAGTAAATGATGACAGAATTTTCATTTTTGGGTGAATTATTCCTTTAGGTACAGCAACTGTTTCCAACACTGATAATAAAATTGTTTTCTATCTACGTGTTTGCTTCATCAAATCCATAGATACAAATACTTGCTGCATGTATATTGAATCCATTTCAGCTCAAGTAATAAGCATCTACACACACATTTCTGGAAGCACGTCTACAGAAAATCCCTTGATAATCAGTTGATTTTCAGAAAGGCTGGGATTCTGAAACCTGACACTCCCAACTGGTTCCAGCTCTCAGAAGGGAGGAGAGGAGCAGACAGAAAATCCAGTCAATGGGCTGCTAATGATTTTAACCAGAGTGCTGTGAACATGCTAACAGTGCCAGCACTCAAGCAAAGTGACTTCCCATGGAAAAGAGAGATAACGTTTTAGCAAATGTGCAAGTTTTCTCCATTAAAATAATCCACACAACAAAAAAACTCAAACTGAAATACAAGAAAAAAATTGCTCAACAAGGAGGAAAACAGTGAGATTTTAGGTTTAAATGTAAAGTGCTTTCCAGAAGGCACTGCACTTTGTTGAGCTCAGTGATGAGGAAAAAATATAGAAATACACTACATTCACTGTTCACCATGTAATTCTTTTCAGATTGTCATATAGTATCATATAAGCATTCCATGTTGCCTCGATATCAGTCCATGAAAAGTGCATACATATAATTATTTTTAATATTAATGATTGTATTGTGCTTAATAAATTCAGATATAAAAAGTAACTGTAAAATGTAAAAACATTTGCATTAATTATTAATAATGTAATATTAACAACAGATTTATCTAATAATTATAATTAAAATGATAAAACAATGATTAAAAAATATACATGCAATCTTTTCAATAAACGTTAAAATAAATTATTATTTGGTATATAGTGTGCCACAACATTCATTTTCCAGAAGTATTTTATATGTACCACTTTGTAAAATAGTTAAATAAATTTGACATATTTATGGCTATTAATCTTTACTAATTAATTTAAAATAGTCATGAGGTATACGTAATCACTGATATTAATTTAATATTAATAACCATTATAATTATTTATTTAAAATGTATTAAATAATTATATAATATATTTGTATTATTTATTAATTATAATACACTTTTACAAAAAAAGTTTAAATAAATGACTACCTATTATTAGCAGATTTCGGTAAAAGTTACCCAAGAAGCTTTACGTATTAATGACTTAAAAAGATGCAGTGAAATGGCAGCCAAAAGCAAAACACTAAATTGAATGATTTGAGAATAGATGTATTCACACGTCACTACTGACATCCCACCTCAATAAACACACTGCCATAACTAGGATTGGCCGCTAAGAGGATTTAGCTTCGACTTTCATGGGCTCTGATGAAAAGGCACACTATGAAAGAAACAAGACAGCATTCTTTCCATCAAAGGCATGGCGGAGTTTCTCTCCAGCAGCACGGAAGGACTGAAGAACTGAAGAAATCAATTTGCATTCCATTAGGAGTTCCAGACTTCAGCATCCAGAGCCGCAGCAGACGAGCCTCTTGTCTGTATTAATCCAACAACTAATTTATTTTCTAATCATACCTGACAAAGGCAAGGGTTACGAAGAGCACCTCTTGTTCTACGCGTCGAGAAACCGGATGTGTGGACGGATGAGGGCTATTTCAAGGATACTTGTGAGGTCATGTTTGGTTGGATGTTACATAAACACAAATAGGGCAGCACTTCGCTTCTCAGAGGAGAACAATACTCCTTATCCAGTCTTGAACCGGCCCATCCCTGTTATACAAGCTGAGTTTAAAAAAACAACTGTAGGGAGACTATTAAACTATTATTAAAGGAACAGTTACCCATTAATAGTTACCCAAACCTTCATTTATTAATGAAAATGTGATGAATAGATGTAGCTGAGTTTCTTTGTTCATTGGAACAGAGCATTCCATCACTTGCCCACCAATGGATCCTCTGCAGTGAATGGGTGCCGTCAGTCCATCAATTAATGTCTTGTGAAGTGAAACGCTGCATGTTTGTAAGAAACAAATCCATCATTAAGATGTTTTTAACGTCAAACTGTTGCTTCCTGCTAAATTACAACTCCTCGATCATAATACTGCTTCCTGAAGAGAGGCCTGGTCTGAATCAGAAGAGAATTACTGGAGAAAGTTTTATAATAAATAATGGACTCATATTTTAGCCACAGCTATTTTACACACAGATTTTTCACTTCACAGGTTGTTGATTACTTGTGGATTATTGTGGTGTTTTTAGCAGCTGTTTGGACTCTCATTCTGACGGCACCCATTCAGTGCAGAGGAGCAAATGAGCAATGGAGCCAATGAGCAAGTGACATATGCAATCCTAAATTAAATTATAAATTCTGTTGCCGTAAAGTAACAAACTCATCTATACTTTGGATGGCTGATTGTGAACAAATTTAAAGAATTAATGCACAAGTCACACTCTTATCATTATTATTATTACTATTATTATGAAAAAATTCATTAACCAACATTAAAAAGATTTATAGGGTTAAAGGTTAATATTCTATATTATAATAAAATATTTTAATATTTTCTAATTGCAATTTAAAATAGCATTTTGAATTTTTATTTGAATTGACATATTTTAACCCAAAGGGTACCTTCTAGAGAAAAAAAACCAAAACAAAATAAAAAAACATTCATCTCTAGCCAAATTTCTTTCATGGTTTGAAACATCGGCAAGTTTTGATATAATATTTAAATACATTATTATTATTTAAATGTCTATAGTTTTGTATAATACATCAAGTTAAACTCAATGAAAATGTTGCATTGCACACTAAATGAAATTATTTATTTATTTATAAATTTTATTTTATTTCATTTTTGATGGTTTTAGCTTTAGTTAACTATAATAACCCCTTGAGCCCTGTATGGTCTCATGATAAAAAACACCCAGTTCACTTTATACATAAATGAAGTTTCACCCCACACACCCTCGTTTTACGATTTACTAATAATTGCAGGTTTTTAGCCCAACCAGTTTAGCACACAAACACACAAACCCGATGCTCTGCTCCAGTTCTGCACTCCATACAACCTGCTCCCATCCACATCAGGGGGGACAAATAAAAAAGAGACAACGTTCATAAGAAAATAATGAACCTAATTAAAAGGAAAGTGCCTCGGATGATGGGAAGAAAAAACTTTGGGGAGATCAAATTAAAATTCCGGCTCAGAGGGAAGTCTACAGGCAGAGAAGGAGTCACTGAATTATTAAGATCTCTGTCATAAAAGCGGGGAAGCACCTCTATCAATAGAGGAGCTCGGGAAGGGTGACGGCAAGGCTTCTTCAATGCACCTGCCGGCTGCTCTAAAATAAGAACAAAAAGTGTGCTGCAGTTGAAAAGGAGTGAATCTGAGCCACAAAATAAAGCTCTGTGATGTTTGGGATTGCAATATAAAACAATGTTAATGTCGGTGAGGAAACACGACAAACACTTCATGTTCAAGCACATTTAAGACTTTATACACAAAGCATTAGGATCCACATGCTGATGCAGACTGATGCATTCGGCTGTTTACATGCACTTCATTTCTGAACCTGAATGTTTGAGTCATAACACCAATTAGGTAGAAGTTACCCTTTGTAATATGTATATCTTTGTATGAATACCAGCTGCATGTAAAGTCTTTCACATGACTGAAGCTGAATCAGTGATTGATTAGAAAAATGGCAACTTCAGAAAATAAAATAAAATCCTCAATGGATATTTTATGTTTCATATTTCATGGATAGTATGAGTAAGATAACAAAGAGAAAAAGCCAGTTTGCATCCTACTGATTATGGCGGATGAAGTTTTAATCGAGAGGATCCTTTTCAATCTTTAATAGGGTAAAGGCTGTGGAAACATGAATTATAAATGTCATTATCATATCAGGTACGCTCTTTTAATATAGACCCACAGTCAAGTTTGTGGGTGCATTAAACCAAAAAACTCAATGACTGAAGAGCTTACGCAAAAATGAGAAACAAATCAATCAATCAGTCAGTCAGTCAGTCATGTGATATTTAGGCAATCAAACACAAAAAAGAAGAAACAAACTAACATACAGTATATGCTGAAGAAGTGAATAAGGGGCGTAAACCTCTGACCACCCATGATCATACGATGCATACTATAAGATCTTTCCAAGAAAATCAAATTAAAGTGGTACTACATTGTTACAATGAGCACTAATAAATTAATACATCTCTAAAAAACAAGTTTAAACAACAAGTTTAAAAACAAGAGTTAGATAATAAACGAATAAAGCTTCAAATATTTATATTTAGAACGGATTAAATAAATAGTCCAACCAAAATTCGGAGGCGATTTAGAAAAATGTGTCATTCCATCACTTGCTCAGCAGTGAATGGGTGCCGTCAGAATGAGAGTCGAAACATCATATTTTAGTTGGAAGCAATGGTTTAAAGTGAAAAACATTTCAATAACGGATTTATTCAGAGCACTCAGCTTTTGGCTTCTCAAGATGTTGATTGCTAGACTGGAGAGGATTATTGTGATGTTTTTATCAGCTGTTTGGACTCTCATTCTGATGGCACCCATTCACTGAAGAGCATCCACTGGTGAGCAAAGATGTAATGCTTAATTACACCAAATCTGCTTCGATGATCAAACAAAGTCAACTACATCTGGAATGGCCTAAAAGCAGAGTAATTTTTAACTAAATTTCATTTTTGAGTGCACTATTTCTTTAATTCAGGTTTACAATGTTATACAAATGTAATAATACACACTAAACGCATATATATATACATATATATATATATATAAATGCAAAAATTAAATTTGTAATGCATTTTTTAAATGCTTTTCTGTATCCATTTGCAGATCAATTCAAAAAACGCCAATTTTATGGTTTCATAAGTTTTGAGAGCAGCCAATGGACATTTGACTTTTAAGAAACAGAAGAGTTTAATTTCAAGTTACATTATTTTGAAAGGATATGAATTCAAATCTTGACAAGAACAAAAAGCTCATAGCTAAAGTACTCTGCGAAGAGGACCAGACATTGTGCCAGTAGTCAAAAGTCTAAGCAAAATAAAAAAAGGAAACATAAACTGAAGAAACCCAGAGTATTATTTTAAATATATGTTTTAGCATCTACAATTCCTTTTTGCCGAGTAGCTGCTCGAGTGATTTGTCGCTGTGCAACCGTTCCTGCAGGTCCAGGTAGTAATCCGTATGACAGACTTACAGGTAAAAACAGTGCTGTATCATAAATAATTATGACAAGAAGAACAAAGCAATGAAAGTACAAAGGATTTATTTACCATGAAGGAAAGGCAAGGACGGAATGAACCGCACTGCAGGCCCGAGGGAAACATTAACATGGATATATTCACACAGTTGTATGAGACCAACGGGAAACATGGAAGACTGGTCATGTAAACATAAGCTCATTCGTTCCCATACGAGTACGAGTGGAGAGCCAACAGTATTTGATCTGATCATGCCCACAGTGGCGTGACAGCGTTCCACACGGATACTCTCAGAAAGACTAGCAATTCTTCATAGATATGAAGCAGATCCATTGAGCGTATGACAGCCTACTCACCATCTGCTTAGCCAGCGAGTGGCTGATAAGTTGGTGAATCATGTGAACGTAAGCACTATGTGGCCATCCATGTCCATCATGGAATAACGTCATGCCAGGGCCTAGTCATAGGATCACGCCTTTGAGCTTCACCTAGACACAGTCACAGTGATTTTGGTGTCAGTTCACATTCTTGGGAAATAAAATTGAGCTCCTATTATATTCCCAATGAAAGCTAAGTTGAATGCAACAAGTGCTGTCCAACAATAAATCGTGATTAATCCAAAATAAAAGTTTATATGTTTACTGTGTATATTTGAAGAGTTTATTTGCAAAAACATAATTTCAATAAACTTTCATTTTGTGAATTACCTATATTTCGTTAAGTTATTATTACTTATCAAACCAGTCCAACTGCAGTTTGACTGATATTACTTGAAATGTGCAATTAAAAAAAGGGAAAAAAAGTGATTTCTGGGAGAAAAAAAAAGTTATCCGTTTTTGCTAATTAACTCTTTATTTATTATGTATATATAATTACAACACATGCATGCATATACTATGCATATAAGAAAAATATGTTTATTTATATATAATATAAAATATAAGAAAAACAATGTATAAATGTATACTGTATGTGTGTGTATTTACATATGCATAATAAAAATACACAACACAATACACACACACACATATATATATAGGGTTTAGCTCTTTTCTTGCAATTGATGGATTTTTTTTTTAATCCACCAAATAAGTGACAGCCATTTGCAACATAAAAGCAACTGGATGTCAATAACTTTCCAGAAAAGTTGGCAAATTCTAATGTCAGGAGCAGCAGCAGCTGTTGTCAATACTTTTATGCAAATGTCCACCAGTGGGATACAGTTGTATACTGCAGACAAGCATCTAGCAGCAACTATTAATATTGCAAGCTCCAGAAATTTCATCAGTGTCAGTGTGAACAGGGTTTTAATACCATAACCAATGGGGACAGTATAACACCCTCCTTCTTCAGGAAGAGCTACATGTGCATCTAATAAGTGTAAGATATAAGGGCAATGAAACATTTGCCAGTGGACTTGTTTGCTGTGCGGGGGGCTAAATTGCTGCTTGGCTTCCTGTATCGATCCAGTTCATGCAACAGTGTAATGAATAAGTTACCATGAAGCTGCTCTCGGGGAGGCCGGATTTTCATGGATTTACCTTTATGGACCAATTCTCCAGCAGAGCCCAAAGAACCAAAGGCATAAAATTTATGAGCTATGTAATCTGCTCCTCTTTTCAGAGTTAAAGGGATATCTGTAGCTCCAGACCAAACAGATATCGATAATGTGGGGATCTTGGGATTTGATGGCACATTTCAGGCTGAGGCTATTTAAAGAAACAATGAATGAAAGTATTGGTTTCGTACAGTGATGGAAATAGCAGTTGGAGACCATACGTCCTGTTTTTCCTGGACATGACCTGGCTGGGATTTCTATGTTGCCTAAAAAGTCCAGGTTTTAGCTTTCTGTGTAGTAGACGATAATCACAAACAGCATATAAAAATATATTTACTATATGTGAATATACCTAAGAATTTTATTCAAAAACTTAAGTATAATATATAAAATCTGCAGCTGAAATACAGTCTTTAAAGGGTAAATCTCCAAGGGTCTCCTTGCTAGAATCTGGATCGAAAGACTTGATATGGATTTTAAAATTTCATGAGCACATATTACTACAGCATATACCAATTTCCAACTTGTTTGGGTCAATCTGGTTTGAATTTGAAACCTAAAGGCGTTTATGACCTTAAAAGCAAAGAGTGTTATTTTTATTGTCAGCAAACAAAAAAGTCACCTTTATTTATATAGCGCTCTATACAATAGCTATATATTGTTTCAAGGCAGCTTCACGGTAATAAACAATAGCAGTGCTGATGTTACAATATGAATCAATTATAAACAAATCTGATTCAGCTACAAAGCAGGTCTACAAAGAAGAGTAGCAAAGAAAAAAAAGCCCTTATGTATTGTTTTTAGAAGGTCTGAAAGATGACAATGATGTCTAATGACTTAATGTTGAACTGGTCAGTTTAAAACATAACATGACTCAAGCAACATTCTATTTATTTAAAAAGGTAAAAATGGTGTAAATGTAGCTAATACATATTTACTTGTTAAATATCTTTGCAGAAAAGTATTCTCGTAGAATCACAACTGATGTCACATGGACTGTTTTACCGCTGTTTCTGGATCGGAGATCATTTCAGTTGTATTGCGGTCTATGGAGGGACAGATGGCTCTCTGATCTCATCAAAAAAATGTAACTTAACTTAGTTTATGTCCGAAAATGAACAGAAGTCTTTTGGGTTTGGAACGACTATTACCAAACTAACAGTTAGTGACAGGCTTAACTATAACATTTGCTCGATTAAAAAAAAAAAAATACTAAAAAATATATATAACATTACATTAAAACTAAAAATCACACTTTATTTTAAGGTTACACCTAGTTGCTTATTAGCATGCATATTACTAGAATACTAGCCGTTTATTAGTGCTAATTAAGCATATATTAATGCCTTATTCTACATGACCTTATTCTACATCCCTAATCCTACCCAATACCTAAACTTAACAACTACCGCACTATTAATAAGAAGCAAATTAAGAATTTATTGAGAGAGAAGTCGTAGTTAGTAGTTAACAAGTGTTACCTATTCTAAAGTCTTACCAATTCATCCCTGCCCTAAACCTTTCATGTCTAGCACTTTATGCCGCAGTCATTTACTGTTTGAGCTACTCCACAGACTCATGTGAACAGCTCCAGTGAGAGGGAATATCCCATGGGCGGCAGTGAATATGCAACAGCACAAGGGTGTGTGTGCGGGTCAGGAAGGGCAGCGGAGTCTTTGTGCTTTCAGCTGGATCTGATTGAATTCCCTCAGTCACTGAGTGAAACGCATTACTGAATGGCAGCAGACACGAGCGGGGTCACTGCCATCCGCCTGCCTTTAATCCAGAGAGCGCTCTCCATGCACTGCCTCCTCATTACTGCAGCAGAGCCTGTGGCAGTGCTAATGGAAACACACACACACACACACACACATAGTCATGGAGACCCACTGCATACAGTGGTACCTTTGTTCCTTTGTCATATATTATGTTTCTGCGGTGAGCATTCCTCCCATAATGCAGTGCTACTCATAAATCACATCAGAGATAGTTCTGTAGTACAGTATGAAAGCCTGTGATTTTCAATAGTTGCTTAATGACGGGTTCTCAGATGTAAAATTAATTGTCTAAACATCATAATAATTAGATCCATCAATCAAAATTGGAAAAATAGTGCCACCAAAATGGAAAAATAAATAAATACACTTTCATTAATCATATCGACGTTTTAAAGTCAATCTCTAGAAAACAAACTTTTAGTTTAAATACAAATATTCAGATTTTCCATTGCAACACTTTTCATTAACTTTTCATGAATTATAAATATTTTAATAACACTGTGTACAAGCGCCTCTACAGGTCTGCAAACTAAATCAGATGCTGGGTGACTGTCACAGCGAGTGGGCTAGTCTTTACTGCGAGCGCCGTAATTAATTGCAGTCGCAGGGTGTAGCGGAGAAATCGTGACTGTGTTTTCATTTGTTGCATCTGGGGGGCCTGAGAGATCTCAGACTTTGTGAAGTGCACGAGGTGGAGGATTTCTCCTGCTGATGGCTCACTTGGAGAAGCAGCTCGCTTTTTCTTCAAACACACTGGAGCATCATCAGCCCTGACATGATGCATCGCTTAATGGCTGCCAATGGACAGCACTCGGTGACAAATCCGCCTGCTGTTAACTTCCAATTCCAGTAGCCTCTGTTGACCCTACACTGTAACAAATGATGACTATTTTACAAGAAAATACCTTTTTATTTTGTTTTCTTCAAAATGGCATGTTTAATTCAATGCTCCTTTTAATTAGTTGTGAAATGTACTAGCAGTTTCTGCATGGAAATTGTTTTAAAGCCTTTTCTTTCAATTAAGAACTGTTCTCAGCACTGTCAGAATATGTATATATCAGTCTCCTAAAATACTGAACAATTTAACTTTTGTTATGAAATGGAATGGTTAACTGAGGTTTTAAAATGTCATGTGGAGCAGCTCAAATATATTGGGGAAAAATTATATATATACATACATATATATATATATATATATATATACATACATATACACACAGGGATTATATACTGGGCTCGACATTAATGCTTCATTAACGCCAGACAAGTGACATGATTAAAACATCTATTACCAAAAATAACAATGTAAACACCAAAACACAAGTAGTGCTCTGATTTTATTACATTTAGAGTAAGTGGTAAATAGTAGATATAGTATATAATACATGTACTGACAGTTACACAACATTTTTTCTATTACGATAGTTTAATAGTTTTATAAATAGTTCAAAAGGCAAATACAATATCATTTGGTCACTTACATTTAGGCGGAAGAACAGCGCATCTTACATCAACCAGACGATTCACTGCTGAATGATTCAGTGTTTTGAACAAATCAGTTTAGTTAAAGTATCATTAGCCCCTTTAATAAACATCTAATGAATCTGCCATATGAACGAATCATTTAAATGAATCTAAACTCAATGACTCACTTATTAAACGCTCACTACTGGCACCTACTGACGTTTTAATTTCGTTGAAAAGTATCATTTCGTCAGTCATTACTTGTTAATTTAATTTTTTTTTTTTAAAGAATCTCAGTCATAATAAAATTTAATGCAGTTGTATTTTCAGTGTAAATTATTTAATTTGATAATGTATGCTATAGGCTAGGTATTAACATTTATAAGAATTGAACTTATAGATCAAATGTATGAATTTGAAACTAAAACATTAATAAGATTAGTGAGAAAATGCCCTTTATAAAGAAAAAAATAATGCCTTTGAATTAAATATAAAAGCATGCCGATTTATGTCACAGCTGATAGAAAATTAATAAGAATATTGCTTCAGATTAAGTCATAGATGCTATGTGTGTGTGTGTGTATATATACCGCCCACATAACAAATCCCTGTATATATATATATATATATATATATATATATATAGATATATGACATTTTTAGTCATGTGGTGTAAACATTATGAAAAAATTAGTAATAATATATATATATATATATATATATATATATATATATATATGTTTACAGTATATTTTAGATTTAAGGACATTTTCTATTACTTTTTTTCTTGATGGTTACACCACATGACATTTTTAGTCATGTGGTGTAACCAGCTTCTTTTCTTAAAAAATGATAAAAAGTAAAGCACTGAACTAATATATAGCACAAAATCTGTGCAGTTGATTGACTACATTAGGAATTGCAAACTTTTATTGTATTACAAGCCTACCGACATGTTGTTTAAATATGCAAACGAGGTCTCACCTCAGTAAAAATGCACTGATTTGCATACATTTCCAGAACAGAAATCTGAACACTACATAAAGCCAGGCATACAATTCTTGTTTCTTTGTTGACATATCAGAGTTAAAGGTTTTTACATTGGAGATTTTTAACATCTTGTTTTATCACTCCATAAATCAGAAAGTACTGTCAACAGCCAGAAATGATATATGAACAAACCTCTTTATAAAAACTTTCAGAATATAGACAAGAATAAATCAGTAAAGTCTGGTGTATTTAAGTGCTGCTGAAGTGGCAAGTTCTGGATCAGCGCATGAGAAAAAACTCATTTTGAGAAACCAGCCTTTTAAGATATGCATGAAATTAAAATCTCCTGACGCAAATACATAAAGTGCAATAAAACAAACACTTAAACCCATTCTGGATGTTTTCTTTCCACTAGTCTGAAACAACATTCAATTAGCCCCAAATCTCAAAACTGACCAGTGGATTAAAAAGTCTTGCCCTTTGCCAACATGAATACAAAGAGTAAATAAGAACACTTAAACTTGATCTTAAAAGCTTTTTCCGTTTCTTTATCTTGGATGCTCTTAGTTACCAGATGATTACCATAAGCCACAAACACATGGTCAAATCGCTGAATCATAATACAGTCCTGTACTAATGCCTCTACTAATGATAACAGAGAACACAAAAAGAAAGAGGAGAAAAGCAGAAAGGAGTAAGTGATGGTTGGCTTCCAGTTACATTTGCTCTGTGAGAGGGGCTCCTGGGAGCTGGGCTCTCGGTGGGATCTATCACACACATTAGTGGCAGAGGCTCTCTCAGTAATGAATGACTCTGAACACTGGTGAGAGCGAGAGAGACAGCTGACATTAGCCCAGCAATCCACCCAGAGCTTTATTACCTTCTCCTTCTTGTTATTCCCCTTAATTATTTATGCCAATTTATTTTATAGTTACCAATTGCCAGATGGCATTTCCTCTTCTTAATTGCTCGTTAAATGTTTCACTTGACCTTTTTTTTTAAGGCAATAAAATCTCACTTACCAATTAATACTCCTTTTAAAAATTGTTTTTACTCGGGCAGATTATCGCTCCGACTTTTTGATTTCCAGACAGCACATGCAGCTGTTTTTACTTGAGATTTCAGCATCTGATGACAGGTGTTGCATAAAATTATGACCAGTCTTTTCAGATTTACTTTGACGCCGGACATCCCGTGCTTACAGAAACCCCCCTGAGACGCCAAAGTGTCGGTATTCACAGGCATAAATGTTTAATAGTGCTGTGGTGTTTGCACCCAATCAATAATCGGCAGCGAGCTGTCGGGTCTCTGCAGTTATGGAGGTCTGACGGCGTCAGGTGGAGAGATGGAGGAAGGGTGGGGTCGTGATTGTTTTTTTTCTGCATTGTAAAAACCAGTGATAGCTTGCCCACATTTGCATAAACAATGGAGAGGATGCGATGCATACTATAATGTGCACTCCTCAATTACCGGATGGGTCAATCACACCTTGAGACTAGGCCGGCGACCATATGCCTGCAGCCTTTTTCCATTTTCCAGGTCATATGTACGGTAATAATAAAACCGGTCAGCCTAACCGGTACAGCAGAAGAGTGCTGCTCTAATGGCGCCTATAAACAATGATTTCCAACCTCTGCATTGCTGGAAGATGATATTAAAATTCCCTAAGCAAGTTACGGCACTTGACTATAAGAGTGTGAAACAGCTTTCTTGGCTCATACATGCACATTCAAAGCAAAAACACAGGGATGTAAACATTTACTGACCATGTAGCATTGTCACTTTCAGTTTCAATCCCTACGAGCTGCTCACCTAGAGAACATAATTGTAGTTTTTCAGAAACAATTATGCCAGATGATGGTAATCTATTTGCATTTAAGAAATTTCCGTATGCGTTTTTTCCGTCATCGTCCTCATTTCCTATCAAAATGCTTGTTACGGATGTGGAAATGCAGAAATTGTAACCTGATCCAAGTGTTTTTTATGACAGACAAAGGTTTCGGAGGCAGTGTGTAAACGTGATTGACACAACATGACGTCGTATTATTTTTTTTGTACGTGCGAAATTTCATACTTGGTGTATGAAAGTCATTACTGAAGCTACTATAAAAAGCTGCTTCGAACAAACAATAGAAGACATTTTCAAATGGTAAATATTCACCTAATAGAGCACTCTTTTAGTTTTCTGTCTTATATAAAATATTCAACTGCTATTGCGGTGTTAGAAACACATGCACATGATTCAGTATATAAGTGAAGTGTCCAAATGAATCAAACTGAATCATTTAACACAGGGGTAGGCAACGTCAGTCCTGGAGTGTCGATGTCCTGCAGAGTTTCACTCCAACCCTAATCAAACACACCTGA
>JAUMHE010000082.1:1913032-1923294 GCA_032359235.1 Enteromius mattozi | reverse complement strand
ATAGATAGAACGATAGAACAATACAGATCAATAAAATGATCTATAGAACAATAGATAGACTGATAGATAGAACGATAAAACAATACAGATCGATAAAATGATAGATAGATAGAACGATAAAACAATATAGATCTATAAAACGATAGACAGAACGATAGAACTACATAGATCAATAAAACGATCTATAGAACAATAGATAGAATGATAGATAGAATGACAGATACATAACTAGAACGATAGATATATACAACGATAGATAGAATGATATTACGATAGATATTACGATAGATATTACGATAGATAGATAGATAGAATGATAGATAGATAGAACGATAGATAGATAGATAGATAGAATGATAGATAGATAGAACGATAGATAGATAGATATATAGATAGATAGAACAATGGACCGATAAATAGAATGATAAAACGATAGATTGATTTTGGGGGATGAAATATGACCTGAACACTTCTTTGTGAGATTCACCCATTTATTTTGCCCTGTTCTACATTATACCCATTGTCTAACTTGCTACTGCTTTTGTAATACAAAGGTGCATTATTTATCAGGCCAATAAAGCACTAAAAGACACTGCAACTGAGAAAGACAAAGGGTGAGGGAGACACAGAAGAAGCAGAGTCTGGCTGAAGGAAAGCTGACTGATTAAAAAACTGCCAGCTCGTCAAAAAAGAAGCATCCTGACAGAAGCCCTGTAATGAGGCCAAAGACACATGTGCGTATGAAAGAGAGAGCTTTAAGCGGAGCCGGTCACAACTGGCACATGATTTATTCAGTGCAGGAGGGTGGGGGGTATTAAGGATTAAGACTAAGATTGAAAGCGCCACCTGAACCAGAAAGGGAGCTCAGCTGGTACCTTCCCCACCTACCAGCCGCCCCCCGCACCCCTGCCGTCCCAGAGGCCCCAGGGCGTGTGACTTGAAGGGCCGTTAATTGTCACCAAACACGGCTTTAATCACATTCCCCGGGCCCCCCGCCCTCTGGGGCGTGACTAAACCTCAACCACGCCGCTGACACGTGCTGTCATTAACACCGGGTCCCATATGCTGCGGACAGTCCCAGCGAGGTCCCACAGGGCTCTGTCCTGGGCCCGCTGCAGAATTGATGCGTCCGGGGATTACACGCCGCGCTCTAATGAATAACTAAGTGGATCTACTGCCAAACTGGTGCCGCACTGTTACCCCTCCTCCCCTTTCATTAGTGAAGCCCCGCCCCAAAACCAAACACACCACCTCTGGCACACTTTCGCCACGCTTAACATATGGCGGTCACGCTCAGAGGCGAATAAATAACCTTTCAACTTCCCAGGACGCCCCGTTCCTGTTTTTTCTCCTCCCCATCTCACTCGTCCCTATACCCCTGCTGGCTGCCACACGTTTAATGCTGTCTTGCTGGCAGATTTTTATTGTCCTACCGATCTGAAGAGAAAAGAGAGAATGTGTGAGTGTGGACGGGAGTGTGAAATAAGGGGGGTGCGAGAAGACTGAATGAGAAGTTGCCATAGCAACGGAGCCACACTGCTCTGCCGCAGTGAAGAAAGGCAGAAAGAGAGAGTTGGAAGAGTGAAAATGAGAATGGAGGGGGGAGTGAAGGAGAACGGTAGAGAGGATTTGACAGAATCCCTGCAGTCCGGTGAGGAAGGAGAGGGCTGGGACATCAAGAGAAGTCAAAGAGGAGACTGAGTGAGAGTGAGTTTGTGTTTGCGTACGTATGACGACAGTCGATGCAGAGGAGGGTCAGTTTGTCAGCAGCTGTGGAAAAACTTGTGGAGACACAAGCAGTTAAGTGGGGAGAAAAAAAAACTCCCTTTCCTTCCACTTTTGATTTTTCTGTCTTTTTCGCAGAAACTGATAGCACTGAATGTCATTGCCGGATGGTCACGTCAATTTGTAACATCACCAGAGGCAGAATGAGAAAAGTTACACTTTGTCACTGAATTTTTGAAGATGCATCTAGACCTCATGTTAATGCATCTGGTTGTTTGAGTAGCATTTGAAAACGGTTCTTCCAAAGTACACATAGATAAGACATAGATGGAAAAAGCCAAGCTCTAACATTAGTTGCAATATGGGGTTAACAGAGTGAACAAAATTTTGCTGCTGGCATTGGCGTCCTCACGGACGCTAATATTTGCATATATCATGGGAACTATATATGGGGTTTATATCAGCATTGCATTTATATGGCCAAGTGTAAATAAGATGTGCATATGCAATCGGACAGCAATATTATTCCAAAGAAAAATATGTTTTTGTAATCTTTCAATAAAGTGTAGTAACTCATTCCACCTATGAAGCATCTTCATTTTTTTAAATCCCTGTGCACATTTCAACCTCTCTCTTACAATGAAGGTTAGCTCTCATGATCTAATCCATCCCTAGTGAATAAAGTCGCGTCCAATCCTATATTTATCACTGAATTTCAAGAAAAAAAAGGTACAAAAGCTGTTACTAAGATGGTACCCTTTCAAGGTATAACATATTTACCCCTGAAGGGTACATTTTAGTACCTTAAAGGGTACTAAATCCTCTTGTTGTTCCTAACCAGTAAGACCTTTGTTCATTTTCGGAACACAAATTAAGGGTTTTTTAATGAAATTAGAGCTACCTGACCCTCCATAGACAGCAACACAACTAAAATGTTCCCAGGTCCAGAAACGTAACGTTAGTAAATACATCGATAAACCATCTATCTATCAGTGGCTTGTGCATATGTGTTGTGATGCTCTCTAAAATGATGGAAGATGTAACTTGGGGGAAAAGAATGGTTGACTAAATTGTTATTTTTGTTTTCTTTGTGCAAAAAAGTACTCTCGTAGTGTAGCAAAACTGAAGTTGAGCCACTCAACAAAATAAATTAAAAAAAATGTGTAATTTGTGTTCTGTAAATGAATGAAGGTCTTACGGGTTTGAAATGACATGAGGGTGAGTAATTAATGACAGAATTTTCATTTTGGGGTAAACTAACCCTTTAAAGTTCCTGAAATGTACATATTAGTACCTGAATGGTACTGGTAGATAGGCTGATACTCTGATAAATCACATTCCCTGGATACAGTATTACTATCTGACACAATTAGAATATCATCTATGGCTACAGTAGTTAGTACTCAGACACTATCAGCAGCTACTGACAGATATTTAATAAGCCATTTTTTGACACAAATTGTGTGGGTTTGTCGAAATTCATTAAAATTGCTTCTACAGTACATTGCGATGAAAACTTTGATTAAAAGAGCCCCGTAACCTTGACAGGAACTCACGGTTTGCCTAAACGCTGCCAAAATGACACCCGTGAGTGGATTCGTCTGAGCAGCAAAGCCTCGAGGAGGGAAGCAAGGCCTGCTGACAGCTGTCTGGAGACACGAGGGCTTTGTTTACCCAGTTGTGAATATGCATTGCCACTCGAGTGGGTGTACACAGGGATAAAGCAGTGATTGAGTACAACCAGACAGAACAGGAAGAGAGACGCACACTCCATAATCTGTACTCCTGTCAGGCACAGCACTGCAAAAGACACAAACTTTCTACTCAAGTCCAATCAAAGAAGGATTACAGGTGTCCTTGCTGTGATGATAAATACCAGAGTAGAAATCAATTTCTATATTATCATTCTAGACTCAGATGTTGATAAAAAGTGGTTTACAACTCTCTGTAAAACACTAAATTTGGTCATTCAGTCTGTCTATAATCATACCGACTGACCGCTCTGCATCCACACAGAAGATAAAACTGAACCAAGATGTGAGGACCATAAATAGAAAGCTCTTTACAAGAAACACTATTTTTCCATGCTGCCAAAACAATGCAGGGGAGTAGTAGCCTTCCAGCACAACGGAAGAGATGTGCTTGATCGTGAGTGGTTTCCAAGAGAGAGAGATGATGGGAAGGGTGGAATGGAAAATAAAAATTAATGAGAGAGAGATAGAGAGAGAGAAAGAAAGAGAAAGAGAGAGAGAGAGAGAGAGAGAGAGAGAGAGAGAGAGAGAGAGAAAGAGAGAGAGATGGGGGTTCTTAAGGACTTGTCTTCAGCTTTTAATTATTGATGGATTCAAAATGCCAGAACACACAAGAGGACCTAAAGATAAAATGCAGAATAATATTCTTTCTTGGAGAGGTGCTGCCTACTGCCTACTGCACTTACAGAAATAATAATATTGGAAATAACATATAATTGGAATTTAGCCATATTCTGATTATCCATGCAATGATCCCATTCAGCAACATTCAGATTAGCCTGCTTTAATCTGAATGTTGGGTCATGTAAACACCTTATTCAGAAAATTCACTATAATGGAATATTAATTTATATCTGCATATGAGCAAACAAAAGTAAATGTAATTTATTCCTGTGCTGCAAAGCTGATTTTTTAGCATCATTACTCCAGTCTTCAGTGTCACGTGATCCTTCAGAAATCATTATAATATACTGATTTGCTGCTCAAGAAAAATTATTACTGATGCTGAAAACAGTTCTGCTGCTTTATATTTTTTGTTGAAACTGTGATACAGTTTTGTCAGAATTCTCTGATGAATAGTGTTTAAAAGAAGTGTTTGAAGCATTTATAAAAAATGTCTTTACTGTCACTTTTGATACATTTTGTTAAAATTAGTTCGTTTTGATAAAGTAATTGTTAGTAAATTACAAAGTAATAAGCACAAATGTATTATTAAAAATGGCAAAGAAAATATGTATAATTTTCAAATAGAATGCATGAACACTATTCAGAGTAATGATGGACATATCAAGCAAATGATTAAGTCAAGCGTTACATGTAGAGTGTAAAAATCAAGTTAACGGAGCAGTGAGAAAAAAAGGATCACTCGTCATTGAGTGGCACTGTCGTTAATTGGCCGTTACATGTTCCACATGTCGGCAGTGCAGACGGCAGGGGATGCAGTGCTGTTTAACACAGACAGGATCGATGAAGAGAGCAGATGAGATTGAGGAATTAAGTGGCAGTGAGGAGTGAGATGACTGGGCCGGTGGAGAGGGAGGGCCGGTCATACAGGACCATCCCCGGGGAGGAGAACCATGTCTCTGCAGTCATGTGTGTCCTTCCCCTCCCCCTTTACTGGTGCGCCTGGATCTCCCTCATGTGGGACTACCCCATCCGCTTCATGAGGGCTGGTTGCCTCACACAGCACTGCACAACACCGCCATCTACTGGCAGAGGCAGATGGCCATTCTCTCCGGCTCAAAGGTGTGGCCACTGCTCTGGAGGAACCGTGCTGATGGAAAACCTTCCGAGCATCTTCATTTTTATGCATCTCACACTCACTATGTGAGAACTGCTCCTAACAGACTATGTTGAAAAAATTATGCTGTTTTGGATTTCTCATTTTGACCAAATTCAGTGGCAGCATCTCATGCATCCTTTGGTCATCCCAAAATGCATTGTGACAAGCATTTTATGGTAGTTGAAGCCAAGGGAAATGTTAAATATAAGTGTATTTTATTGATTATTGGCTGTTCAGCAACAGTCTAACAGGCTCTGTCAGAAGTTTCCTTTGTGGTTCCCATGACATGCAGTATTCAATCACACTTACTCTTAATAATTATTCATTTTATGTCATGGCAACGGTATGTTCTCATGAAGCTGCTTTTGAATTAAAAAAACATGATTTAGTATGTTAATCTTACCTTTTTTGCCAGTCTTACTCTTTTTTTTTTCCCCCATTTTTACTTTGACATTTTATGGCATAATTATGACATACCAGTATTTAAAAAAAAGGGCTTCCATATAAATCTCATGTTTAAATTGACAAAAAAATTGCCAACAGTATTTACACAATATCTATTGTGACGGCTAAATTTCAAGTGTTGTGCAATAAGTAGCGTTTGAGATCAGTAATTGGAGAGGTTCCACGCCACTGCCTGCTGCTAACAGTGCGTGTAGATTAAACCGCCGGAGCTCGGCCTCTCAACTGACTGTTGTTTGTTAATAGACATTTCTACTCAAACTCTATCACAAGCTGCCCTGTCTGCACTCCCATTGGCGGTTGCTCTAAAACCTCAGTGTGAATTTGCATAAATTAGAACTCTGCTCAACATTCTGTTTTGCTGTTTATGACTCAGCAGCTCTTATTGAAAATGGTCATTGCTTATGTAGCCAGTAGGCAGCTTTACCTGAGCGGACCAGATCCTGCTCCATCACCCCACAGCCCAGCACCTCCAACCAGTCGCCCTGGAAGCGCACCTCCATCTCGAAGGAGGGATGTGTGAAAGGGAAGTAGCAGTCCACCCAGCGGATCTCCAAATCTGCAAGACAGAAACAGACAGATGGAGCAGAGCTGGACAGAGGAAGTGAGGAAAAACAAGTGTGAACATCACAGGATTCCTACCTTCCCCAAAAAGGTGTCGCATGAGGCGCGTGAGAGCCTGTTTCAGATCGAACTCCACAAGTTTGACAGCCTCCAGCGTGTGTGTCTCCTGTTTGTGAGGCGTGCGACGGCTGCTGCTCTCAAACAAAGACAGCTCCTCACCATTCTCCACTCGAGCAAACAGCTATTAGAGAGAAAACAAATGTGTATCTTTAACTGCACTCAGAAAGATTACATTAAGATTTCATCATGACTTCTCTGACACTTGTCCTTAAACAGCCTCTTCATTACAGTCTGGATACTTGAAATAAACAGCTTTTTCAACACCGATAAGTGAGGGGCTCTGACAGGTATAAACTATAGAGGATTGCTTTAAAGGTGAAGATTTGATGCCTAAATACTTTCTTCTCAGTTTAAGAGGAAAAACTCCTGAGAAACAACACAACAACAAAATTAAAATTCAATTCACAGAATGTAATTCAAGTCTTAATTTAAATCAGTTGAAAAGTCATGAAACCATAATCGTTTTTGTTTTTCCAGCAAATGGACAAAAAAAGCAGCATTTATTATTATTAAAATACAATGATATATGAATAACAAATTCATAATGTATTTACAAAATGTGCTTATTATTTCTCACATTCATTAGTCAAGAATCATAATTTTATAATATTTTTATGTTTTAAAAAAATAGTTTGTTACCTTGTTGTTAACATGTTATTACTGTATTATTATTATTATTTTAATAAAAATTTGAGGAATTCTTTGAAATTAAACATTACCCATGAACTATACTCAAGAAAAGCAAAATATGAACCTATCATTATATAAAATTTGTAAGAACATGTAATCTGAGAACTATCAGGACTATTCGCACTGGAATTAATGAAATTTAATTATATTTATTTGACTTTGTAACTCATGACTGCTCAAAAATAGTCCAAATGTATGACACCATGTTCATTTTTAACAAAGTAACAATAAAACAACTTAAATATTACTCTGAAAAGTAAATCTTTTGTACAAACTTTCACTTTCAGATAAAAAATAAATAAATAAATAAATAATTGAATGAATGAATTAGTTAATTATGTGTATTCATGTCATTACAATAAAACCATGTTTTATATATATTATATTACATATGCAATTTTTTATGTATCTCTTCTGGGTCAAAAAGGACCCAAATGAACTGTAAGATTAATATAATAATATATTATTAATAATTATATAATATTCAAAATACACTGTAATGAAGTAATAGTTGTTTCTTAGATGAAGGCAGAAATGAACTAAATAATGAAGAAATCCTGCATATGTCACCTTTTGCTTCACAAGAAGACTGAGAAAGGCCTCAGACAAAAAATGTATAAATAATAAAAAGAAAAAAGAAAAAAAACTACAGGGATAAATCGTTCAGTATAAAATGCACTTATATATAATATGTAATTTATATATAGTGAGTTTCCTAGTCTAAACATGAAAATGTTTGGTCACATTTCAGATTTTTCAACATTTTTTGTCACATTTGAAAGATTTAGCCAGGCTCTCCTCGATTAAGGACACAATTCTAACCTCATGGTTTGAGAAAAGCCGTACTCCCTCCATCTGATGGAAGACAGGGTAGTGATTGGAGTCGATCTCATCTCGTCTATACACATCTCCAGCCAGCAGGAAGCAGTCCAGGCCTGAGCGCACCAGCTCCTTCTGATGGGCGGAGGTGTGGGCCCGCAGCATGTGTGAGTGGTTCAGGTAGTAATTGTCTCCTTTTCTCCTGCTGGGATGGTCTGGAGGAATGAGCAGACTGTCAAAGTTCTGCTCCACCGTCACCACCGGGCTGAGGTTGTCATGTACGGAGAAGAGTGGGTTTCCTGTGCGTCCGATGTAGGAGCGGTAGAAATGGTCTTTGATGCGCTCTTTAATAAGCCACAGGGGGTGGTGCGGTCGGTTGTGAAGCTGACAGCCAACTTTGGACAAGATTTTAGCTGTCACATTGGTCATGTAATCTCGCGGGTAGACATGGCTGAAAACTTCTATTGAGTTTTCAGTAATACTCGGCCGAGGAGCAGGGCCATCCGTCGACAGACCCCTGCAGGGCTGGAGTTTGTGGGACAGGGCAAGAGAACCGGTCCGCTGGCAGTTACCCGGCCAGTGACGGACTGTGTGTTTGAAGAGAGTCTTATAAAACGTCATTGTAGCTGATCTGTAAGAAAAGAGAGGAAAACTTACATTCTGTGAACTCATCAATGGTGAATAAAAACACTGCTACTTAGGTATTAGGTATCAGAGTCAACCAGTGATAGGTCAACTAGATCTTTGCATTTATTGTAGTTATTTAAAGGTAAACTGATGTTTGATATTAAGGTACTGTACTTACTTGTATCCAATCTTAAGAAACAATTACATCAAAGTAATCCTTAGGTTAATTCTCCTAAAACTATAATGGATTCAACCAATTTTTGTGCCCTGCAGTCATTTCTCTTTTGAGAGAACACAATTATGCTGTCACTTAAGTAAGAACTGTTATCAATACTATTAATACAATAATAGATAATATGGCATCATGGGTTCTGTAAAAATTTGGGGTCAGTAAGATATTTGAATGCTTTTGTAGAGAAAGGAAAACATGGATGGATGGGTGAGTGGATGGATTGCTAGATAGTTGGGTGGACGGGTGGATGGATGGGTGGGTGGATGAATGGATGATGGATGAGTGGGTGGATGGGTGAGTGGATGATGAGTGGATGGATGGATGGATGGGTGGAATATCCCTTTTAGGAGCACAATTTCTACTGCCATCAAAGCATTTTTAACATTCACTAGCTTCAAATGCTGTCAAAATTCAATAAAAGGTTATAGGCTATGTTTTTAGCCTATTTATTTGTTATATCTTTCAGTTTTTTATTGAAGGGCAGCACTTACTATCCATATACTGTTCGCTGAGAGAGTCAATTTTTCAGTACATGTTATAACATTTTAAAAAAGGTTGTTTTTATTATTTTCTTACAACCACTTTTCATGATCCAATCAATTCTTGGCGATCAATTGCTGGACTCAATTAAAAAAAAAAAAAAAGGAAAAAAAGTTGTGAAACAATGTTCAACCGACTGATATGATGAACCCATATGATGATTGCTATTGTAGCCTCTCTGCTTCCTCTGTATTTTTCTGGCAATAAACACTGTTGTACATGTAATGGAGATTCTCAGGCATGCTGGGCTTTAGTCGAGCAGTGTGAGAGTTAGATTACATTACTGGGATGTCAGATGAGCTTGCGCACAAGGGACTTAACCTCAGAAACCTCTGGTGAGATGTGCTGTGCCTGTTCTAACTTGTGACATAGGAAGAGAGGCCCCATGAGAGAGCTGATGGAAATAGCAGGTGAGAGCTCATGCCCTCACAAACACAGACAGAGAGACACACGCTCATCTCGTTGTCTTTGCTGCCAGCACACGACACATTAACACGAGATCTGATATCCATCACACAGCGGGCTCAATCCGGGGAGTCATAATACACTGTGGATGTGATTTATGGGGAGTGCAGTGTAATTGAATTAAGGGTGGTCCCATCCTCATTGCCCCCCTTTGATATCCTCATTTTGTTTCATTTTCTTTGTTCTTGGCAATCTCTGTCCTCTTTTTATTGTTTGTAGCCTCACAATGGCATACTGTGACCATTTCCAGCCTGATCTCATGTTTAAACGTAGGTATCAATACGTTACATTTACACACATAAAATGTATGTTTTTACTGTTGCTAAAACTTACAATTTAGACGTATTTTAACATTTAAAACGTACAAATGGCTACGTATTTTTTGTTAAAATAAGTAAAATAGTTGTCTCATCACCTGTCCAATACAGTCCCAACAGTGAAGCATGGTGGTGGCAGCATCATGCTGTGGGGGTGTTTTTCAGCT
>JAUMHE010000082.1:1894307-1904579 GCA_032359235.1 Enteromius mattozi | reverse complement strand
GTTACTGATCACTACTGTGCAGACATGGGGTCCAAATGTATTACTGCTGCGCAGATGTAAAGGAATCACTACTGCGCAGACTAAGCAGCAGAAGGAAATGGAGACCCTTCATCCATTTTTATACAGGGCTGGAGGCTTTAAATGAATCACTAGTGTGCAGACTTGGGATCCAAATGAAACAATACTGAGCAGTTGGAAGGAAACGGAGACGCTTCGTCCATCTTTGATTTTTTTTTTTACAGTCTAAGGGTGGTGTTCATGTGCTTTTCCTGCGGCTGTGTGTGGAGTGAGTGGGGCTCAGACAAGGCCTCTCCGGAGCCATAATTCACAGGACTCTTGCCTTCCGACAGCGGACGCCACCACAGCAACTCAAGCACCACTCCAAGCCCTATCAGAGACTCTGCCAAACACACTCACACATGACCTGGCACGCACACACACACCCGCTCTCTTGCAGGCGTCAGTCAGTGTCACCTGCTTTGGGAATAGTGTGGATGGCAAGCAGTCTGTAATTAGTGGAAAAAAAGAAAGAGAAAGAGAGCAAGCACTGCAGCAAACACATCTAAACACTACCTAGCGCTGCAAGATCAGCTCAGCTCAGGTTTTTTGGGTGCAACAGTTTCAGCACTCTGAACCTCACATGAGTTCCTGCTTCTGGATACATTTCGTAACGCAGGCACTGCAGTGTCATAAATCTTAATCCTGCGATGGCTGAAACTCTTCTATCATGACATATTTCAGAGGAAACTATAGAATCAGGCTTTCTGTACGATAACCCTTGTCACTGAGCTTGTCCCTGTTCATAAATTCTCAATTCAACGTGTAGAATAGACAGATGGCGACACTGCTTGGCGTCTAATTGTGATATATTATACTCATTACCAATATGCAAAGTTTAAGGTTCAATTGTGTGACGATGCAGGGGTCCTTTATTAATTTCACTACGATTGCATGGGATTTTAGGCCTCTTTCTCTCTTAAAAAAAACAAAAACAAAGCTGAAAGCTAAAAAATAAATAAAACCTAAAAAAAAACAAACGAAATAAAAAGCCTTTACAACAGCACTGTTAAAAGCCAAAAAGGCTATTATGACCAGTAAGTGAAAAATCTCCTTTCTGATACTTTCTGAAAATTTGTCCCTACTGTAATTATAATTAGACAAGATTTTTTTATTATTATTATTTGTGGTGTTTAGTTCACAACGATCGCAGAAATGAACTTTTTCAATAAGTGTGCATTGATCTTATGAGCATTTTACCATTATAACACAATTTTTTCCATTAACCTGCAGTTACAAATACAAAATAATACTTTTATGTTTTAAAGGCAGAACCTTAAACAGTGATACAAAAAAAAACACCACCACCACTAAATTTTCAATTAAAATTGCCAGTGAGTAAACTTGCACGAGTAAGTCATTGAATCACTAATTCAACTGATTCATTCAAATGCAAAACAGTTCTTCTTTAGCTTTGTTTGAACCATGTTCAGTGGTGAAATAAACAAAAAGCACTTAATATTAAGTTCTGTTCTTGTGTACCGAACTGTTAATGTCAAAATCACATTCACAATCTTGCTGATATTTGAAGAAAAACATTACTCTTTGTATGATATTGATTAACTATGTAAAATGAATGTATTGAATGTAAAGTGCAAAAGCATACATTTTTGGACCAAATCTTGAATTTGGGGGGGATTTCTAAATGTATTTAATTACACTAAATGATACAGTGAAAACGTGCATTCTAAACATACTGTAGTAATTAAAAAACAATGTTAATCGTACACTCTTACCATAAAGATCATAAAAAAAATTCTAAAAACATGAAAATCTAGGACAACCTGGTTCTGTGCTGGTCTTACGCATTCACCCTCATTCATGGATTGTAATTCCAGTGGCATTGGGAATCAGATGGCATGACATTTATTTTCCCTCCTGCTCTGGTCCCATGCTATTTTGAGAGAGCCAGGTTGGCGTGGACGTTATGCCATACGCCTGTGCCCGGGCCTGATTGGCCTGCGTGTGTTCAGTCGCTGTGGGCACCAGCGGATCCATGCAGAGCCAGGTCACCCTCAAATGAGCTGGCATCACAGAAAGGTCCAATGGGCAGCAAACAGAATCACTAATGTGAGAGAGTATACAACAGGTCATACCGAGAGAAATGCTGCCCATGGCATATTCTGCATCTGCTGACTGCTGTCTGATACCTAGCTGAACGTTTCAGAGTCCTGGAATGTTTCTTTTAAAAGCAGCATGCTACATTATTGTGTCACTCCTAACAAGCAACTAAACGTATTTAAACATTTATCAAAAGTAATGCATTGCCTAAGGTCATGACGGAAGAGAACAGAAGCACTAGGCTTACATTTGAAGTGTTGTACTTTGCTGTGTGCAAAACTCAGCTTGGATTCTAGATGACTGTTGATTATTATGGGAGCAATTTCATTGCGCTGCGTGTTCATAGTTTAGACAAGGTGTCACATAGATGCAAAGACCTCTAATGTATCTGGAAAAAGCTGTTTGCATTTCCGCTCATCTCAGAAACAGCTGTTGCAGATGCAGCCACTTCACGGCTGTACATTTTTCAAAGACTTTAACATATGTTATACAATACAATGCAATAAAATGCAACAAAATAAAACAAAAACAAAGCAAAGCAATAAAAATTGCAATGAAACAAAATTCAATGCAACGCAATAAAATGAGAACTCAGGAAGGAAGAGCATTATGAGGAAGTAAAAGATTGTTAAATTTAATTTACAAGTAAATAATAATAAAAATAATAATAATAAATACATTACTTGTAAATGCACCATATTTTGCCAAGGGAAAGTATGTTGTTTTCACTGGAAGATTTAAACTAGAAGATAATACTGCAAGATATAAATTCTCAATTCCAAGGAGGAAATGCTGAATTGTAAAATAAAAGACTGTAATTAGGCCCTATTTTTATTTATTTTTTTCTTGTGGTGGGGAAAAATAAATTCTGAGATTATATCTTGGAAATCAGACATTTTCATCAGAATTGCAAGAAAAAAAGCTGCAATCACCTTATTATATATTTCATTAATTCATTCCTTAGAAGAAAACACACTTCTATAGTACATAGATGAATATTTCATCATAATAAGATCTATCAAGCATAAATGAAATGGAATTTTAATGTCTAGTTCACATGCAAATAAGCATACAGTCTGTTTTAATGATAATTTGCTTTATAATGATATCTTCAGCTAACATATTCACATCTCTTGCTGTGAAAATGTAAATATTAGGATAGAAGACTATTCAGGTAGATGGAAGAGGTGAAAGCCTGATCCTAGCAGAACTTATGCACGGTCATTAGAATATTCACCATCAGAGAGCAGTTTAAAAACCTCCTGAAGGACAAAACCTCCAAATCATCATTATGACCCACCGATGCTAATGTTCCCACCATGTTTCCTGTCTAATAGCAGGCTCTGCCTATAGATAGAAACCCACAGTGGTGTGAAGGTTACCAGCAGACAGGAATGTGACAAGGACACAGTGTTCACGTGTAATTGGCACCTCAGTGCTGTAATCACTACATCAGTATGCTACTTCTCGGTTCACATTCAAATTGCTGCGTATGGATCATTTAGACAGATCACACTCCTTCCTGAGTTACTTTTCACATAATATAGTCAGCATACGTTATTCATGACGAGTGGGAATTCTCCACTGCATTTTTGTTGGACCATGATCGAACATGAAACCGGATCTGATGACCTACATCAGAGGAACAAAGGACACGGCTGTGTAAAAAAAAAAAGTAAGATTGCAAAGTATGAGCGAATTTTAATATCAGACTACATGATGTCAAGCACTTGAAACTGAAGTGTGAGCAAAACATCAGAGACCACAAATGCATCACAGATGGCAAAGGAAAACTTCAAATATCAATAAAATCACAGATAACAGAGAGGGAGTGATGAAACGTCACCATCAAAGGCAGATCTGACTGAAATCCTTGCTTTTATTCAATGCTGCTTCAGTAAAATCCATTGAAATTCAAGAATCAAGTCCATGGAAGCCCATTCCAACTCAGAAAATAAAAATAATAATAATAAAAATAAAGCATTTTGTGATGTTACGTAGTACACTTGAGAATGTATTTTTTTGTAAGTATAAGCAAATGAAACAGGAGAAACAAAGGGTTAATGGGAATAATGGGAGATGCATTTTGCAAATAAATTCCTCCAAGTGTGTCAAAAAAGTCATGTGAGTTATGAGACGGGATAACTGGACTAGCAGCAGACTGATCTCGTTGCACAGTCTCTGAGATGTTATGGTCGTTCTGAAATACCTGAGCAAAGTCTGTCATCAAATAATTTCTGTAAGTCTTATCCGACTGCATTCCCAAACAGCAGCATCCGCCTCCGAAATCAATGACAGCATCTATTGTGTGTCGTCTACTTGCTCTGAGACACAAGCAATTTATCAAATATGAAAATTATTATATTCAGTAGATTTTCCAAGTTTGTTAGTGATATTTACTGCCAGTTTACCAGGAAGTGATGATTTTGTTCTCTTTAGACTGTGCTTGCTTGCAAATGTTTTATGCGATATTCCAATTTTGGAGATTTGCAACTTTGGATGGAAACCCAGCTAAAGTGACTTACAATTTGTCCTAGTAATTTGTTTGTCACAATGTGACTTTCTTATTTTAAACTTTCTTTAAATCAATAAAAAATAATAATAATAAAATAAAATAAAAAGGATCACAATTAGCTGTTTTATTGTTTATACTGAGGTCGAAACAAGCTTTGTTCAATAAAACTTCATAAATAATCAAACTATTTATTAGAAGCTACAGTGAATCAAGATAAAGTGGCTTGAGAGTTCAGATTTGTTGCAATGTATGATTTTTGGCTGATGAACAATACATTTTTTTTTTTTTTTAAATCTGAAAGGACTTACATTGAATAACAGCAGCCTAGCAACAACCTTTTAACATCCTATAAGCTACGTAGGAATGTGCTAAATACATGCAACACTAGTGGTCAACCGATATATCGGCTGATATTTAGCATTTTTAAATGATTTTTTTATTATTATTATTATTATTATTATTATAAATAATAATAATAATAATTATTATGACTGGTCCAGGGTCACATTTTTATTATTTAATTATTAGCTTTTTAAATGTACAAACACCCTGAGTTTCCTTCACAAATCCCAGTTTTGGAAACCTGACGTAATGCAAAGTTTAATGCACCGTTATTTCATTAATAACAACAAATAAATATTTTCTTTTCCTTTGTACTTTTAAATAAATGCGGTCCAAGATTATCCAATTTAAATCAATGTAATAAGTGAGTTTGGTCAAAAGTAATCAAAAAGTAGTCTGATTATATTACCTAAAATGTGTAACATAATGGATTATGTTATTAACTACAATTTTTGTAACTTCATCGGGATTAGTAACGCACTACACTCTCTATGTAAAATATCCAACACCAAGTATCTTTTACTATACAACTCTTGCTACTTTATAAACACAGGCGCTAAACTATGAAGTCGTGCGTTACTTCCACACCTTGATATTGAGTCACACCTACACCTTGAGTCACAGAGGAGTTTCTCTATGTCGTTGGCATCTCCAGCCCATGTCATGGCTTTCACACCTCAGATGGTGATTCAGTTGAAGGGTTAAATGGCCGAAGGGGCAAATGAAACAAGTCGTCCCGCCTCCACCTTATGCTTCATCACCTCTGCGGTTACACACGCCTACGGTGGAGCCGTGCCCTGTGACAGGAAACCGAGGGCCGCAGAGCTCAACCAGCGCCTGCTAAGAGGCCGTGCTGGGCTCTGAGAGAGGGCAGCCCTCAGGCCAGGCCAGGCATAGGAATCACGCATCTTGGCTGACACGCTGTTCCCAAGGCAACGCGGGATAGTGCCATCCGCACCCACGCACTAACTGGTGTCCCTCTCACCTCAGCCAACATTCGGCCGCCCCCGCATTAGAATGTCCCATTTCACTTTTCCTCGTGACTTTGTGTCCTTCTCTCATTTGCGTTGAAATTACATGCTGGCCATTTGTCCCACTCGTTTTGCAATTCAACTAATGTGAGAAAAAGTTAGAAAACAGGACAGGTTTTTGCGGCTTGCATGAAAATGACATTGAACATGACAAAACATGTTTAAAATGCATTTTTATTTATATAAAATAACGTAGATTTATTATTAATATGTTACCGCTGATTTTTTATTACCAGTATATTATATTAAAATGTGTCTCTAGAACCCTCTCATCTTCCATTTAAATTTGGGGAATAGAAGTTTAACTGTGCATATTTGATGCACAAGAACAAAAATGTGATTCTTAAAGGAATAGTTCATGGTTTACTTTCAATAGAGACAAAACTAACGAGAGAATATTAAAACAATTTGCATTTTTGTTCTCAAGATGAATTAAAGCCTTTATAGGTTTAGAACACCACAAGTGTAAGTAAATGATGACAGAATTTTCTTTTTCTTCCAGACCACACGAAAAGACTGAATTATCCATTAAAGACATTAAGTACAGCAAGCACATTCATTTTCTTCTATTACATTTTGATGAAACAGATATTCACTGGACCAAAATTCTCTGCACATTAACTCTTGGAATAAAAATCTGCATTTAGAAGTGTATTGTTACTTTATCTATCAGGTTCTTATTAGACAGTAATATTTCTCGAGAAAAACAGGGTTCTTACATCTTCATTTACCATGTTATTTGTCATGTTATGTCATTCATGACTTCAATTGTCTCATCTCTACAATGCCTACCAGAAACAAGTTCTCTCTCTCTGTGTGAAGCTGCTTTGAAACAACATGTACATTGGCAAGTGGTATAAATTAAATTTGAAGGTTAATTTTAGGTGAACTAGCTCTTTAAAGTTGAATTATGTAATTTCTGCACCATTTTTGTCACATTAACATTAACTGCAATAATGGCTGTTTTCAAAAGTGTTCATAAAGACTCCCTACTACTGGTTAAAAAACAAAAAGCCCCACTTCAAACTCACGCCTTTGGCTAAGCTGTTGCTGCGTCATACTGACAGGATTTTGAAAATCAACAAAGAAAGATGTTTTGAAACCACCACAGAGCCACAGTGTTGCCACTTTAGGAGAAATTAACCTACAAGTGGCTTACTTGCAGCTGTCTATGTCTATTAATCTCAGTATTTAACATCAAAATCATTTCTAAAAGCACCACGAAGCCAAACTCAAAGCGTTTAAGTTCACTTTTGTAATATAGAGAAAACGTATGACATATAGCACTCTCTTAAAGCAGCTCTGGCAGGGATATACAGTAAATGCAATAAAAGTGCATTTCAGGACCACCGTGCCACACGACTGTCAGAGCCTTGAGTAGTTGCCGGCAAAAGCGCAAACAAGGTAAACTTTTATGAGCAGCCAGGAAATGACCATCTCAGCCTGCTTACTCCATTCATCTGTCCCCTATGTGTGTGTGTGTGTCTGTGAGTGAGTGTGTGTTTTGTCCCCAACCAACCCTCTTGTCTTCAGAGCCCATCACTTCCCCAGATGCATTGCTTTCGTCCTGTTTGTGCACTCTACATTATGAACTGTCACATCAGATGGAATAACCCTAAAATGACATCTGTGACAGCCCCGAATGCATAAGTCCGCTTACTAGACACTTTACACTCGCAGGCTGACTTTGCCCCAATCTTGAGAGTGTTTTTCGAGATGGCCTTGCTCGGTAAGTCAAGGTGACAACATGTGTTTTCTAAAAAACAATCAGGGACAGAATCAGTTTCACACTGAAGCAACAGGTTTGGAGGGAATTGAACTGGAATCCCTGAGCTTGCAACACAGTGTTGACACACTACATTAAACCACTCACTGTCTCTCGAGGCACTCGGCTGAATTTAGAAGGCGGCTTCTGGGGAATGCCTTCCTCCCTTTATGTCTCTTTCTGTCGCTGTCTGGAGCTCATTTGAGAAACAGTCAAAAGGATTGTCTTCATCAGGATTCCGCCGAGATGCTTTCTCAGTCATCTCTCCTTGAACGATGATCAAAGAAACGGTGGTGTAACAGTCCTGGGGGCTCGGAAAAGGTTTTCTCCACATTTCAAGAGCGAATTCAAAGTCAACACAGCCCGAGACGAGAGGGACACAAAACCTAAAATGTGCCCATTACAGATTCCACAGGTGTTTAAGACGTAAAATAAACAACCTGAGTTAAAGTAAACTTCTGCTTTAAAGGATCGGCCCTCGCTGGCTGACTTCCGAGGAAACTGTCTTAAATGGTAAAGCCCCATAAAAATAGAAGCGCATGGGATTCGGGGAGCTCGGTGTGTGGTTAGGGAAGTGTGTGGGTGGGGTCACGCTGGCAGCAAACAGGTATGCGCTTACCGAAGCGTGTGATTGGAGGATGTGGCGGCTGAGGAGAAAGAAAATGAACGCTCCCTCTAAATGTGAAAATAAATTCATTATTTATGAACAGAATATATACATAAAATACTGAGCTCATAAATTGCATCTGGCATAAACTCTGATCCAAAACCTAGGGAGATGCCTACCTACGCAGCAGTTTAAGATGCTATTGTAGGTGAATTTTTATGCAACATTGTTATTTTACCAACATTTACCAACACTAGCTACTGCAATCAATGGTAAATCCAGTTTTCTGTGCGATTCACTGTGTGTGCATTTCTATGCTTATTCAAGTATTACATTGCAAGATTTGGGTTATTTTTATGCTTATTAGAGTATCATCAAAGACTAAAGAAAACCCAAGAAGTGCAATGCAACACTTAACATGGCTGATCAATCACAGGAAGCCCCGCCTTCTGAATAAAACAGCCAATCGCTGATTTGTAAAGTCAGTGCATCAACGCATACTATTCGAAGTTCTGGTTGCTATAGAAACATTTAGCCTTCTGAGACCTGTGCCTAAGACCGCGCATGCACTGACTGATCTCGTCTGAGAAATAAGCTTTTATAACGCTATTTGAGCAAAAGAAACAACATTTATTACACAGTTGTTGTCAGATTTCATTGGTGATTTCAAATATGAAATTTAATTGTAAGCTTAGTGAACAGGTTTGGAGAATTTGATGTCTCCCCATTCAAAGAGATGGGAGCTGCACTTAATGACTTGAAGAGACGTTGGTATCATTTAGTTAGCTTAGCAAAACATGCTAATATCAAATGATTGAAACAGGTGAAATTTTTTTATACTTACTGGAGCATCACGTTGTTAGCAATATGTCATTGCAAATATTGAAATCGATGCAGAGTCTGGTGTCCAGTGTGATTTGCATAATATGGTTATCTGAGGTATTTTTATGCTTACTGGAGTATTGCGCTTTTAGTAACATGCTTACGACAAATTTTATTGCAATCAATAGAGTTTCCAGTGCGATTCACATAAAGAGGAATACTTGTGTTGTTTTTAAGGTTACAAATGTATCACATTGTTAATTTAGCAACATGCTAACTTCAAATTAATTTTGAAATCAATGGTGAGTCAGGTTTTAAGTGCGATTTACCCGAAGATGGCTATTTGTATTATCCCTACGCTTTTTGGAGTATCACATTGTAAGCTTAGCAACATGCTTATGCAAAATTCTATTGAACTCGATGCTAAGTCAGTTTTCTAGTGTGATTAATGTAAACATGGCTATTTGATGTATTTTTATGTGTACTAGAATATCACATTGTAACATTTTTAACACAGTCCACAAAAAAGGGATATTAGAGCTCAATTAAACAGTGAAGTTATGGAGAAGCATCACAGTGTTAACTTAATAGTAAGTCAGGCTTCAAGTGTGATTCATGTGAAGACAACTATTTGTATTTGTATTATTGCTATACTTTTTTGGAGATTCATGTTATTAGCTTAGCAACATGCTAATGCCAAATTCTGAGTTGCCAAATCAGGTTCATGTAAACATGGTTATTTCAGGTAACAACATGCTAATGCCGCATTTTGTTCAATCAATCGTAAATCGAGTTTCGAGTGCGATTCATTTGAAAGGGGACATTTGTGTTGCTTTTGAGCTTATAAACACATTTCTAACTTAGTATCATGCTAACTTCAAACTTAATAGTGAGTCTGGTTTCAAGTGCAATTCACGTAAAAAAAAAACTGTTTGTGTTGTTTCAATGCTTTTTGGAATATCATGTTATAAGCTTTGCAATACCCTGCTGAAAAAAAACAGCATATGCTGGTTAGGTATGTTTTGATGCTGGGATGCTGGTTTAAGCTGGTCCTTTTGCTGGTTTATGCTGG
>JAUMHE010000082.1:1870704-1882155 GCA_032359235.1 Enteromius mattozi | reverse complement strand
TACATTAATGAGGGAAAAAAATTAACTTAAATGATTTTAGCAAATGGCTGCAATATAACAAAGAGTGAAAAATTTAAAGGGGGTCTGAATACTTTCCATACACACTGTATATATATATATATATACACACACACATATTCAGTTTTAAAGAGATGCAAATGCAAATTACCCCATGATATACTCACCCTCAAGCCATTCAAATGGAAAAAAGGAGGCATAAATTAATTTTGTGTTTTTCGTCTTTTATATGTAAAGTCCTATTTGGCCAAGCTCAGTACATGGGTGTCAAGATTCTAAAGCTCAAAAAAGGGCGCCTATCCATTATAAAAACTGCTCCACAAGGCTCCTGGGGCTTAAATGTCCCATATTGTACACTTTTAGGTGTTGATGTCCTTAAGAATATATATTTGCAGAATAAGTAACAAAAACCATCTCAATATTTTTTTACAGATCCTCTTACCGGAGCTCTGTCAAAAACAGGTCGATTTTGGCCTGTCTAATTACTATTTATGAGCCTCTCTACTGATTGGCCTGTTTTTTCTGAGTGACGCACGAGCAGGTAATCAAATGTAACAATGTCACAGTTATATTGCAGTGCTAGCTGGATGCAAAACAAAGGGAAAATGGAGGCAGCTCGTTCAAAACAACGCAGATTCGGCTACATAATCGACGTAATACAGCGTCAAATTAGAAATATGATTGCATACCCGATGCCACTGCCAGACAAAAAAAACGATGACAGCTGTGGTAGAACGCGAAAAACAAACGAACTGGACAGAAACAATCATCAAAAATGCTTGAGTTTGCACACTTCTTATCAGAGAAGGTTCAATAAAGTATTGTCTTTTGTTGATATGGGCTCGTCTAAAGTTTTATTGTGTCTCACGACTATGTCGTTTATGAAATAATGTCTGTGTGCATGTGTGCAAAACAACAAACTGACTATTTATATACAGTTATGTGTAATTGTGTATGCATTGTTGTGATTAGCAGGACTGGTGACTAGCTGGAATAATAACGTAGTTGTAAAAACAGTTGCCTGCTGAAACTGAAATGTATACATCATCCATCATCATGACTAGATAGACTAGACTGAATTTTCTTTACTGTACACGTTAGATGTGATTCACCTCATAGTAACAATCCTGTTACACCATCCATCCTTGGAGTGAGCAGACAAATTCATGTGATTAACGACCCATGATTTTATGCAGCAACCATAGTTTTTAACGTGTTAAACAATTAAGACAGCAGTATTTATGTTTGACTTGTCCCTTTTCATTAAAATGGTTTAAAAGCTGAAATGCCATTTTATAATATTTTGTGTGTGTGTGTGTGTGTGTGTGCACCTGGTATTTATCACCTTATGGGGACTAATTGTCCCCACAAAGATAGGAATACCAGTAAATGTTGACCTTGTGGGGACATTTGTTAGGTTCCCATGAGGAAACAAGCTTATAAATCAAATAGAAAATCTAAAAATGCCTGTAGTAATTTAACAAATAAAAATAAAAATCCCGTTTATTCTATGGCACCTAAAAAAATAATTAGGCGCCTACATTTTTTTTTCTTATAGGAGCCAATGGCTCCTTGCTAGATTGTTTTGTCTGGGGCCCTGCATGGTTCCTGGGTTCCTGGGAGACTAGCAGACAACTACTACTCCTTAAATGTTTGTTTATGGTCAATTTTAGATTGAGTTTTAGTTATATAGTAACAGTACTCCTGTTTTAGAGCACATTATTATCAGTTTATACATATATATATATATATATATATATTTGCTATATGTTATTACCGTACAGGCATGCACAATGTCTCTTAATAGTGTTTCTTTCTTTTTTTCCATGCAATTTCTCCAATACTCAGAGACTATAAAGACGTCAAGAGAAGAGAGAATATGAAAGTTGAAAGAAAGCATTAATGCCAACACTGCAAAGACTGAAGCAGTCCTCAGGGAGAGGAGAAAATGAACTGCTCTGAACGGGACAGAAAATATTGCCAGTGCAATGAGGACGACTGTAGACTAAAGCCTTAAGCTGACAAATGGTGCGGCAGATCTGCCTTTTAATAAAATATGAAAAAGACCGCAGTGTTTAAATCAGTGTGTTGCAGTAAATTAATTGCGTAACAATTTTCATAATTTCAATTTATGATGCCTATTTTATCATGAATTTCAGAATATCAAATGAAAGAAATGGCACCCGAAACCTACATAAAACATTTTTTAAATATATATTTAAAGGCACAATGTTTACTTTCAGACAGTATCTGTCCTGTATTAATGCTCCTGTTCTCATTTGTTCCTGATGATGGCATTAATTGTTTCTCTGTACTTTTTCTTTTTCAGTTCTAGACAGCTTTATTGCTATTTTTTGCATGAACTTCAGAATTTAGCATTGCCAAAAGAACTTTACATTTCCATTTTCTTTACAAACAATTATTTGAATGCTATATAAATTTGAAAATTAAGTTGAAATTGATTATATACATTTTATGAGTTACTGTGACTAATTAAAACCTGGCTGATAGCTGATGTGATTCAGGTATATCTAAAATTCACCAATCCTCTGACACACTGCACACTTGAAACTAATACAGCACTAATAAGAAACTCAAATATTCGAAAAGAAATAAAAAAAAGACCTGTTTTGTTTCTCATTAAGATCGACAGAGGTTTTCGAGCGAACAAAGAGACACTTGTGTGTTTCTAGATGATATCAGCACTCCGCTGCGAAGAAACAATGGCACATCCTCGGGACAAAAACAAAAAAAACAAAAAGAGAAGTACACTAACAAGCTGCCTGGATCTCCACAGCATCTACAATGAAAACTGGATGTCATCAACATGAAAACAAGAATCATCTAACAAGACAGCCTTGAACAACAGCACTGATCGCTAAAGGAAATCTTTTGACACTACTTTGATGTGCATCATGCGTACGGACCTGAGCATGAATGAAAATTGAAGACCATTATCCAGATGACAAACCAGCACACTCAGATCCATCTCGCTCATGGATCCAGTGTTTTTCTGAATGGCATGAATTTGCCATTTTAATGCCTTCTTGGGAAAACTCAGATGAAAAATGAAACTGAAGAGCTTGTTAATGGTACAGTGCAGCTACAGTAGATGTTGTCAAGTTGGATTAAAGTCTATATTGGTCAGGACATGAAATTGTTCAACTGCAAAGGTGGTTTACACACGGCCAAATAAACCAAGCTGTGTATTTACATTTTCATACATAATAGGTTTCCCCTGCAGTTTCTTGATCAGTTTATGCAAGTTTTATTTTTTATTTATCATCTTATGACATGATTGCAAAAAGTATTGCATTTAAAAATAGATCAACATTCGCATTCAAAAAAAATAAATAAATAAATAAACATTGTGTATAATTTCTGTGCGCATGTAGCTGTCATATCGCCTTTTTTTGCTAACTGGGCTCCAAACTGAGAGATCAATCAGCTGACATGATTTTACAGTCTGCTGCCTTGACCTGCCACTTGCTGGTGACCTTTCCACTCGAAGCAAAGCCCATCTGCAAACAGGACACGTCTGTGACCTTCTCCAAGTGGTGTTGAGATGCGGAGACCCTTTAAATCCAAGCTCATCTTTAGGCCCCAGCCCCGCTGAGCTCTACACCTCCCCACAATCATGTGCTATGAGCACAGCATCGATCTCTGAGGCTCAAACGCAGACCCGTTCTTCATGCATCAGAGACGGAAAAGCACGAGAAGCACGCTCCTCATGGACAGTCGGGAGGCAGCTTGTGTTTTTCATGAAGCGGATGGTGATGATTCTGCCGCACAGCACCCAATAAACACATGAGATGCAGATACACACAACACAAACATGACAACATAATAAATGCTCCAAAAACAACAATAAGTACCATAACGGTGCAGCCACGAAAAAGTTTCCTTGTCTATTGTCAGCAGTGCAGTGATGGATGAAGCACAGCTTAAATATAAGCTACTTTCAAATCAAGCAGCTTTCTGTTAGTCAACATGAAGGAGAATCTGCTTGATAAATCTGTGCAGGAAAGTTTCACCCTCGCACGAAATTTCTAAATGACTGGAGTTCACCCATAAAGATTTAACTTAGAAAAAGAAAGAAGAAAGAAACTGAATACTTAGATTAATTTTATATTGATAGTTTTAATGAAAACAGAATAAAATGAAGACTAAAAAAATAATTCTTCATAAATACTATGTTCTCTCCAGCGATAAGTCTATACTGAACATTGATTGACTGATTAAATGATTGTTGGAAACTCCAAAATTAACCAACATGACTATTAAATATATGCTGCTGTTATAAAGTTTGAGATCAGTATGATTTTTTAATGTTTTTTTTTTTTTAAATAAGCCTCTTATGCTCATCAAGGCTGACCTAAAACACAGGGAAAAAATAATCATTGTGAAATATTATTTCAATTTAAATTGCTGGTTTTCTATTTTAATATACTTTAAAACATTATTCATATAATTTTCATCAGCCGTTACTGCAGTCTTCAGTGTCACATGACCTTCACAAATCATTCTGATTTATTATAAATATGCTTATTTATTATTACTGTGCTGATTATTATTGTTTTTTATTTTGTTTTTGTTTCCAGAATTCCTCAATGAACAAAAAGATTCTTTCAAAATATCACTTTTTCTTACAATGTAAGTATGCACTACACCTTTTTTATCAACTAAACACATCCTAAGAATAAAAGTAGGTTCATTTATTAAATACAAAAGGCAAGAACAAAATTCTCACCCAAAACTTAATACAAATTATTCTATTTTAAATCAAATATATGAAGCAGAACAATAGTTTCCAACACTGATGAAGAATCATGTGACACTGAAGATCAGATTAAAGGAGTTTTGTTTAGTTTTTTACTTTTTCCCCCATACTTATTTATTTATTTTCCTGAAAGTATATTTTGTACTGAGAAAACAAGCCTGTATTTTTAAAGCAATGTGTAATATTTCCAACCCATTTGATTGCTCTGATGAAAAAAAAAAAAAAAAAAAAGGAAAAAGGCTAAATTTATACTCAACATATATATTTAGTCTTAGCTTATATATTTCAATATATTCACCAAATCTCACTGAGACTCTCAGACTGTTGCCAAGTCAGGCTCATCCATAAATCCTCAAAGACACTTAATTCTTACAATCCAAACAATTCAGAAATATAAGGGTTCTCCATTGAATTTCAGCAGCCATATGAACTTACTTTATGGTTCTTTTTTGAACAGCAATGTCAGATTTTGTCATCAGCACTAGTTTACAGCCCACTGAAGACTTGCTGGACTATGCATTAAAGTAACCGACTCAAAACCAGACTGCTCATAAAAAGTCATAAAAGTAGCAAATGCACCAACAGCCATCGGTGTCTTAATTCAACAACAGAAACAAGTCGAGTCCTGCTAAACGAAGCATTAATTTTACTGATGGATGGCAGTCGTAACAGAAGTCACTGACAGTTTTACTGCTGCATCCAGCACAGATTTTAACACATCACAGAGATGTGACTTACTTCACACTTTACTTTTAGAGCAAGGATCTTCAAACACCCACTCTTCACAAGACAGAGCAGCATATGATTCCCTTAGCCAGCACTTCACGGCCAAAGAGGACCTTACAGGAAGTCCTGAGACATTCACACTCACTCACAGCCACATCTATGAGCTGATGGCTTTCTGATGGGTCACTGTGTCTTCAACTTCACCAAATATCACACATACTTATTTATTTATTATTATGTACATCAATTAATAAGAAAGCCAGAGGGAGATCAACTTAGTTGCAACTTGCAAATGGTGAAAGAACTTGAAATGCTACGTATTTTACCCTTTATTTAGACATTCAGTTGTTCCTTAAGCAAATATTTTAGGTAATAAAAGTAAATAAGTTGGCAACCCCTTTGAACCATAATCGGGTTTCAATTAAACCAAATGATGTGAAATAGGCACAAGATCACACTCAGAACGAAGTAAAAGCAAAATGCACATCTAAACTTTTTGCACAAATGACAAACATATTAATAATTTAATTATACAATCAAAAATAGTGCATTTGAGCTCGTATAAGAACCATATACAGCAGCAGTTCAATATAGAGGTCTACAAATCTGCCACTGCTTCATTAAATCACATCCTCGTGGAAGGTCACACATCATGACGTGGTTTAAATAACCATAAATGTTGTCTGGCAGGATATTAACCAATTTAAGCAACAGTTCACTGAGATGCGTCTATGACTGATCACTCAAACTCAAGGATTAAGCGTCAGCTAGCCAGCAAACTGACAACATAATACACCAACCGCCGTATAATCACCCTGACACTAATCCTCACTTCATAATGAACTAATACAGAATAAACGTGTGCAAAACAACACATGAAAACTGCTGAAGAACCCTTCACTCACCTCTATCTGGACGCGCGTGCTGTTATTGAGGCGACTGCTGATGTGCCTGATCAATATAAACACGGCATCTCATAGCAGATATTAATTTAGAGTATGTTACGCGTACGGTATTAAATTGGGATGTTTTAGTTATAAAACACGTCATTAATAAAACTTGAACACTAAATGCGCTGTATGTTTTAACTCTAAAGCGAGTGTATGTGTTCAGGCGCGCCTCTCACGGCTGTTCTTGGGTCCTCGCGTGTAACTGACAGCTCTGTTTCCATCATGGCGGCGTCCAGCAGAGAGCATGTACTGTCACTCTACAGGCTGCTTCTGAAGGAGAGCAAGAAGTTCCCCTCTTACAATTATAGGTATTTACAAGAATATACATTTATTTATCTGCGGCACACGCGCGTGTCGTTGATTTAATAGTCTCCGTGGCATAATGTGGAAAGTAGATGCATCAACACGGCATATAAATAAGATGCAGATATGACTATTTCAGTATTTGTGATGTTTGCAATATGTCTGGTGAAGCATCCAGCTGATAATGTTCTGGAAAAGGATTATTTGATAAATGCAAAATTTAAAAGAGCAGAATTAGTTTAAAAATAGAAATATTTGATTAATGGAAGTATCGATATAATTCAATTAAGACTAAGAAGAAGATTGTGTATCTTTGTCTCTGTTTTCTATTTTGCTTAGAGAGAGAGACAGAGAGAACTAATAATCTGAATTTTAACAGTTTTGTTGATGGTGTTTGTTTGTTTTTTGCTAAAATAAATGCATCATTTTTGAGCATTAAAGGCTAATAATAAAAAAAAAAACATTAAAATCCTATCATGAATTCAGGAAACAAATGTATACATTTACGTCATACAGATTATATATTGCATATGTAATGTATATAAAATAAACTTGAACATTTGTTTTTTGTTTTCCTCTAATATGTCTCTCTAATATTCTCATATGTATATATTATTGTTTATTTATTAGTTTATTTAACAGGGACAATGCAGTATAACATTGGTACAGTTTCAAGCAGCCGTTGCTCCACATGTAGGCTTCTAGCCAAAGGCTAAATTGCAGTCTTATTATTAGTCTTATTATTTTTAGGGGTTCGAGTGCGTAGAGCTGAAACCCTATTATAATTGATATGATATTTTTTATTATCGTTATTCTTCTTCCCTAGAACTGATCGTGCAGCCCAAACCGTAAGGCCTAGAGAGCTGAAACTTGGTCAGATGGTAGTAGTCCTCCTCGCTACTCAGGCGCAGAGAACCGGCCCAATCGGCCTAAAGGGGGCGCTACAGCGCAAAAAACAAACATTTCGGACATTGTTGGCAAAGCTCGTAAACCGTTTGTCGTAGACTCAAAAATTTCACATCGTTGCAATCCTTGAACTAAAGTGAATGGGAAAACTCTGAAATGAGACATCTTTACCAAACTCGGTACGCATGTGTATAATCTCAAACTTTAGTCAAATTTAAAAAAAATGCGCAGCTCTGCCACCTTTTTGGCGCTATGAGGCAGAAAAAACATATTTTCAGCTATAACTGGGCAACCGTTGGTCCGATCGGCTTAAAATTTGGTATGCAGCAACTTGGTCCAAACTGGCACAAGTCTATATGAGGACATTGGTGTATCTCAAAAAACATGGAAAAACAAAATGTTGCATTTTGTGCTTTGGTTAGCTATAATTGGCTCATTTAGAAAAGGGGGTCAAGTAAACCAATACTCCTACAAAATGTAAAAAAAAAAAAAAACTCGAAACTTTACAAAACTGGGTAAAAATGTGTGTCACATGACTCTTAACAATTATGCAAAGTTTCGTGGAAATCGGACCATAGGTGGCGCTATAACAGCTAAAATGCCTCAAAAACACAGTGTTTTCTATAGAAAGTTACCTCCAATTTTAGAACATGTACATATATTCACACAAACATTAAATCTTTATATCATGTGATAGATCTCCTCATTCTGAACAACTTTGCCTCTGGGACTAATGCTGTCAATCAAACCGTTCATTAATTATTCACGAAAATTTTAAAAACCTACTTTTTTGAACTAGTCTCAGGTTTGTCGCTCAATCTGGATCAAACCAATACAGAACAATTTTCCTGACTCTCTAGATTAATAATTATCAAAAAATCTTAAATTTTGTACTTCGGTTAGCTATAACAGGGTCATTTAAAAAGGGGTGTGGCCACATATACTCAAAAACCTATAAAACCTAAAACACAAAACTTTATGAAACGTGGTTAAAACATGTGACAGATGAGTCTTAGCTTAAATCCCTCATACATTCACTTATAGACTATATCTTCATGTAATATCATAGATCTCCTCGTTCTGAACAACTTTTTCTCTGGGATTAATGATGTCAATCAAACAGTTTTGACAAAAAACACTATAATAGTTATAACACTTAAACACAGTGTTCTGTTAGAAATTCAATTAATAACCACTAGATGGCAGCAGAAGACCACTAATGAGCGCACAAACAGTGCTTTTCATGTTTGCTGATGGAGACATTAGTTACATTAAGTTATAGTTTACCATTTTGCTCATAAAGTTTACAATTTTGCCAGATAATCACTACGGTGAAACCTGAAAATAACAAATAAACCCTTTAAAAGAGAAGACTTGCAATAACTGTTACCTATCATTTATTTCAAATATCTAACATTGCAACACAATGTGTGTGAATGTATGCCCGCGCATGTGTGTTTGTATTAATATAACAGTTTAACCATTTCATTTCTGTGTCTGTGTGTGTGTATGTGTATGTATGTGTGTGTGTCTATGAGCCTATTGTCCATTTTCGATGTGTCAGCCATACACCCAGGTGTCCCTATTTAACCTCAAAGGCCTTAAAAATGCTTGAACCCAGGTAATTGCTGCTTGCAGCTATATTTATTATTATTATTATCATTATACACCAGATAAAAACAAATAAGAAAATTTCATTTTATATGACCTCATCTTGTTGACTCTTGCATCCATATATGAAACTGGCTTTGTTTTTGCAATGTAAAAAAGAGAGAAAACATTTTTTATCATTTTAAATTAAAATTCAACAGAAAGTGAAGGCCAAGACCCAAAGGTGTCAAACTCTGCTTCTGGAGGTTCCCAGTCCTGCAGAGTTCAGCTCCAAATCTAATTAGACACCTGAACAAGCTAACCAAGGTCTTCAGGATTAATTGAAATCACAGTTAAGTGTGTTGCTGAACTCTGCAGGACTATGACCCTTCAGGATCAGAGCTTGACATCTGAAGAGCTGCTGGTGTTACAGCACTGTTAAAATAGACTTAACGTCCAACTTCTGACGAAATGTCATCTAAATGTCATCCAGTCAGATTTTAGTTCATATGTGACATTGAAAATGGAAGGTCAAGTCAAATGCATTGCATTGTGGGAAACAGAACCTTACAAAGTGTGTTCTGTTGTATGCTTCTGCTGCTGGGAAATGTAGTACTGTACGTAAGCCAGCTGTTCTATTTGGACAGAAACTATGCATAATATGCACAGTTTAGAAATAGTATGAATAGCTTTATAGAGTGCCTTTCAAATCATCCCCTGATTCTCACTTCAACTCCTAATATTGAAAATAAATCCATGATATCATTCCAAGTTATTCTTTGGCAATTCTATCATCATGGTGCATTCATATCACAAATAGCTATAAAGGCTTAACGTGTTCACAGAATAAAAAGCTGACAGCCAAAGGATAATAATCTCCCACCCACTCAGTTTCCATAGAGCTTTGAGTCTCCAGTGTGATTCTTCCTCTGAAATCTGCCAGTGTTCATACGTTAACAGTTTTAAAGCTCATACTTTTGTAATCTTTTTGGTTTGGCTGCATGCAAATGCTCATGTTAATGCAATTCATAAATGCCTCATTGATGAAACAGAAGCAGAGTGGATTTGTGCAAGTCACTCATAAAACTTTTCTTGAATAAATTCATATGAAATTGAAAACAGAAGGGGCTTCATTTACAAAGAACACATTTCTTAGTAAATCGGTTGTATGAGGATATTTTCAGTAGATTTTGTTTACGAAGAGCTTGATTGACAGGTGACATGACCAATCATAACACTGAATCTGCCATCTTGATAAACAAATCAGACAGAATAGTATATAAAAGGAATAGTTCACCCAAAGATGAAAATTACAGCATATTTTACTCACCCCGAAGCCATTCTAGGTGTATATGACTTTTTTTTTCCTTCCAGACGAGCACAGTGAGTTTTTATCCTGGTTCTTCCAAGCTTCATAATGCTTGTGGATAGCAGCCACTATTTTGAAGCCCCGTAAATTGAATATACTAGCCTATAGAACTAACCAATAAGCCTTCGGGGGGTTATCACATGTCCTTTGATGGGTTTTTGTAACAAAAAAAAATTCTAGTTTTCAAATTATAGTGTAAATAACTGACTTCTGGGGGGTTTTTTCTGCAAGAGTGCCATGTTCCGGCTTCTTGACTGACTTCTGGCTTGATGTGTGACGTATGTTGTAAGTTGCGTCATACGTTGAGTCAGAAGTCAGCCAAAAAGTCAGTAATTTATGTTATCATTTGAAAACTAGAAATAGGACTTCAGAAGACATGTGATAACCCCCCGAAGGCTTATAGGTTAGTTTCACAACGGATATATCTGATTTACAGAGCTTCAAAATAATGGCCACTATCCACCCACATTACCAAGCTTGGAACAGCCAGGATACATTTTCAAAAAACTCAGACTGAGTTCCTCTGAAAGAATAAACTCATACACACCTAGAATGGCTTCGGGGTGAGTAAAATATACTGTAATTTTCATTTTTGGGTGAACTATTCCTTTAACTTCAGTGGACTTTAACTTGAAAAGTGGTGTGTATTGACGTCTTTCCACAGTTGGAATAAAATGCGTTCCGATGTTCATTCATGTTCATTCATGTTCGTGGTTTTCAAACTTGTTCCTGGGGACCCACAGCTCTGCACATTTTGCATGTCTCCCTAAATTAAACACCTGATTCAGATCATCAGCTCATTAAGAAAG
>JAUMHE010000082.1:1845745-1856378 GCA_032359235.1 Enteromius mattozi | reverse complement strand
CAAAAGGGCGTCCAACCCGGTACTAGCAAGGTGTACCTAATAAAGTGGCCGGTGAGTGTGTATATATATATATATATATATATATATATATATGACAAGTATTGAAACATCATAATTCCATTCTTTATAGTGTGCAAGTCAAATATTTGTTTACAGTGGAAAAACTCTCAACGTCTTTGAGCTGATTTCATTTGTGCTGTCCTGCGTTTCACTGCAGCTGTGAGAAATCTGTCCTAAAGAGACATAAAATACGACTGTTAAACTCTCTTGACAGTCAGAGTCAGCATGATCAGGCTGTCACTTTCTGCTCATTAATGCGTTTGTCATGACAGATTATTTATGTTGGTCTTCGTTCTGAACATGATGAGCAGACCTGGATGATTCAGAGATGATTTCCAGACCGGATTAGGCTCATGATGGGAGCGAAGGAAAAATGAAACAAATGAGACCAAAGATACGACCTAAGATAACTGTTTTCCTGATTTCTTGTTGTGATTTGTATTCTTGGTCAAGTGGTGTAAAAAAAGATGTCAGCCAAAAATTACAATTTGCTGAAAATGCGCTCACCCTCAGCCAGAGAAATATGTAATTGCATCACTTGCTCAGCAGTGGATGCTCTGCATTGAATTGGGTGCCATCAGAATGTATTCCACACCATCTTATTGATATCTTACAAACACATTAATTGCTAGACTGAAGTATTATTGTGATGTTTTTTTTCAGCTGTTTGGACTCTCATTCTGACGGCACCCGTTCACTGCAGAGGAACTGTTGGTGAGCAAATGATGTAATGCTACATTTATCCAAATTCATTCCAAAAAAGAAATAAACTCATTACACCTTGGATGGCCTGAGGTTGAGGACATTTTCAACATTTTATCTTTTTTTTTTTTTTTTTGTGCATTTTCACTATTCCTATAAACTCTACATACTTATTTGTGTTCATTTTGTCTTTTAGCTCAGTTCTTACGTAACAACCTAAATAAACGTCAGAAGTGTTCTGTACTTTTCCGTGGGAATAACCCATGCTTTTACCCTATTTAGAGTGATGCATTCATGTTGGGTGTTTTGGAAAAATTGCAATGTAATGTCATTTTATCTTTCTCTGTTTGATGACATGAGGCAAACATGTTTTCCTCCCTATGGGATTGTGCATTTTGTTTTCTGTCGCCGTCTGAAACTCTTTTCAAATGCACATGTTCATATTTACAATACAAACACACACCTTCAAAGCCACTTTGTCTTTGATCCAGATCGCATATGTATCTCAGATGTAAACAATCTTTTTAGTGCACTATAACACTCGTGTTTGTGTAGGTTTCTGTATGGTTGCCAAAGCAAGCCTGTCACAGCGTATGTGAGGCCTCGGTGAGGATATTGACTGTGTCTACGGCCATGACTTCCATCCACTTGCGTTTGAAATACAGTATTGATGTGATTTACCTCCTCAATGCTCTCTTCAAGATTATCCCCTGCCGAACAATCAATCTCCACTAACTACTGCTGAAAGTACTCAGTGTCAAAACCTCTCTGCTATTCTCTTGCTATAGAGATGAAATCTGACTGCTAATGTGACTTATGGTCCACAGGATCTTTATACTCGCTGAACAGCCAGCAATAAATGTGTGGCCAGAGAATCAGCACGGTTTTTGCATTGAAATATTTTTGTGTGTGTGTGTGTATATATACTACTATTCAGACATTTTGGGTCAGTAAATTTTTTTATGTATTCATTTATTCATTTGTTTGTTCTAAGGTTTCCACAAAAATTGTAAGCAGCACAATTGATAGTGATGTAATAATAATGATAAATCAGCAAATTAGAATTATTTCTGAAGGATCTTGTGAAACTGGAGACTGAAGTTATGATCCTGAAAATTCAGATTTGCATTATATACAAAATCAGACGTGTGTATATATATATATATATATATATATGTGTGTGTGTGTGTGTGAGTGAAAAAATATTAATTTTAAATCGCAGTAATATAATATATAATCAGTATTACATGTTATGTAATTGAAATAATAAATAATATTGCTATTTTTACTTGACAAATAAATGCCAATGAATTAGTACTTTAATCTCATATTCCAGTAATAGCTGATAAAAGTCGCAATATCAAAATGAGTTTTTTCTACAGCTTTTTTTTCCCCTTTCGATTACGGCCTTTTAACAGAAAAACATGAAATCTCCACATTTCCTCCTGTATTTTACCGCAACATGAAGAAGCTCGAGTCCTCATGGCAGCTTTTCAAAACACATCACGTCTCCTCCCAAGATAAAGGAGAGATATATACCCGTTATGTTGGGTTGACGCCATTTCCCAAAAATAGCTCCCTCAATCCAGAAACCAATGTTGTATTCAGTGCAGATCACAGATCTGTGAACAGTAATATTTAGTGTTTACTTAGCTCTCAGTTACTGCTGTTAAACTGCAATAGTGTGACACATTTGAAGCTTTGAGGTTTTTTTTTAAGTCAAATTTTGAAGGTTGTGCTGGTTGCTCCTGTACATGAAATTAGAATAATTGGAGAGTATTTAAGTTTTGAAAGACAGAAGTCACATTTTAGGTATAACTATTCTTTTACATTCCTTTCTACGTTCCTGTTTATTGTAGCTGAACAACACTAAGCATGAATGCTGTTTCTCATAGTCCAGCTAGTCAATCAGCAGTGGCTAAACTCCCTGTTATCGATTGTGTTTCTGATTTCGTTCTTTGGTTTCAACGAGCGGCTCAGATTGAGTTTCCTGAGCACTTCCTCTAGTGTTTCCTTATAATGCAGTCAAACACCTGTGGCAGTATTGCCTGTAAAATGCCAATAAAAGCAGAATGTTTCATAAAAAACACAATGTTGTGCGGAGAGCTGAGCAAGCAGAAGGAATGAATACATTCCCCTTGAGGGAACTGCTTACCTCTTAATGCATTTCTTTCTACACATCCCTGTGTTTATCTAACCTCTGCTTCAGTGCCCGAAAGGAGAAATGAAAAGACTGAGGCAGGGGAACGAATGCGGTGTTTGTCTTTCTAAGCCTCGTTTGCTCTTATGTGTGTTTTTTTGTTGTTTTTTTTCTCTCTCTCTCATTGTTTTTGGACTGAGCAGAAAAATTATGTTGTTGTTTTTTTCTTTTCCTTTCTTCCTCTCCTGATTTTGTCTGGATTGGGCAGAGATGTTTTACTTTGCTCAGGTGACTGTGAACTGTCCATGGTGCTGAATTATTTTGTCTCTGTCCATGGTGCTGAATTATTTTGTCTCTGTCCATGGTGCTGAATCTCCTGTATGATCAGACCAGAGAATCAATTACCCTTTTCAACGTGGAAAATTTAGATACTGTTGTATGTCGTCTCTAGTATGTACATCATGTTTTATTAATTATGATCCACATTTATGGGTTTTTCTTTAATTAAGAAAACTTTTCTATCTGTTGAAAAGGATAATTGACCCAAAATTACAAGTCTGTCATCATTTGCTGACCCTCATGTTGTTCAAAACTCTTAAATTGTTCAAAAAACCTTTTAATACAAATTATAAAATTGTAAATTCTTAAAATTTGTTCTGTTGTTCTATTTATAGCCCCCACCCCCATTTATTTATTTATTTATTTTTATTGATTGATTGATTGATTTCTAAAGAATCATGTGACATTGAAGACTGAAGTAATGTTATTTTAGATTGATAAATAATATTACACTATATATATATAAAAAAAAGAGATTTTAGTTTATTAAAAAATATTTAATTATATTTCTGTTTGCTATATTTTACACACTTCTTTCAAAAACCTATAAAAATGTGAAATGTGGACATATTTAAATATACTGTTTGGTAAAGAACATGAATTGGAATGCTTACACTTTGAATAATTTGCAAATAATGACATTTTTTCCAATGTAGTAGATTTTCAGCTTCACTTTTTACAAGTTTATAGAGTTTAGTGAATCAATAAAGTCCACTAAACAATACTTGGCAGAGAGCTTAATATATATACAAACAAATGTCCTGCGTTAAGAACTAATGCTGGAACCAAATCATGAACCAAGATTTTCATTAACTGGTAGTTACTAAAGCCAGCTGTGTGAACTTTACCCTCTAGTTCAAAAAAAAAGACCTTACAATAAGTATAGATGGCAGCATACAGTACTGATGCCATTGAGATGAATGGAGATGTTAGAGAGCTAGCTTTCTAAAGCTTGACTTTAAACATAGAAGAGCATCTTATAAAACTTCACCCATGTATGTGTTATCTCTCTGCTTTTCCTTTATTCGTTTCCTCATTTTCTCTTCCTTTCTTTCATACGCTTCCTTCCTCATTTCCTCATCTTGCTGACTCTCTTATTGCCTGTGAACAGGAGTGTGAAAGTAAAAAATACTTCAATGAATGTGTTTTTAATGAATTTCCAAGGGCTTTCGGTTGGATTCTTGCGTGTTTGCTTCATTTCCCGGAAATCTGCCGTCCTGCAGAGCGCAGCTTCAGTCCTGATCTAACAAACCTGTCTGTAATTTCCAAGTGAACTCCCAAGACCTTCAGCATTGTGTTTGATTAGAGCTAGAACTAAACTCGGCTGGAAATTACATTTACAGAAGCCGGATTGCGCTACCCGGCAGTAATTTGATCTAAAAATAGAGGTTTTGGCCAGAAAATAGAGAGATAAAAACAATAGCACCTTCCCCTCGCTACACTGATAATCAGTTGACAAACTGATTTGTACTTTAACTACTTAAAATGCGTAATAACTCGACTGCAGAAGAACCCACACTTTTTGGGGCACTTTGAGGACTGCAAGCAAACCCTCGAATCCTTTGGGCTTGCGGGTGGTGCACAGACAGATGGGATTGATCCTGACTTTGCGCTTTAGCAGCCGCCCTCTGTTTCATATTCATTGCACTTTTACTCTATTCTAATTCTTCTGTACCTCTGACTTGCCGTGCCACCCCCTGGGCTCTCCCGCTCAGCACTTTTTCACACCGTCACCAGCATATTGATTGTGTCTGTCTATTCATATCCCTCCCCAAACAAACAGTCAGCTATTCAGATGGAGATTGTCTCGCATTTCTATTGTTTGTTGATTTTAAACATAAACAGGGGACAGAAAACAGTAAAAAGACCTACACTGTAAATACTTTTACTCAGTGTTATTAAAAATAAAGCAAATAGCAATTAATAATGGGCAAAAATTATTATTGATTAGATTGCTTTTTGTTGTTGCAGTGCACTGCAAAATACAATTTTCTGTGTTTTATTTATTTATTTTTCCAGTGCAGTACTTATTTATTTATTTATTTCATAAATCTGCACAAAAACATATGCTTAGAAAAAGGGGGCAACATATTTTGCCATTTGAATTAAAAACTATTTTTATTTATGATAATTATATTTCAGAGAATATATTTGGAATTACCAAATATATTCTCTGAAATATAATTATCATAAAAAAATAGTATAATATCTTATGAAATATTAGTATAATTTTATTTAAAAACTCATGTAAAAATTACAAAGTATTTTTGTAAAGAAGGAAATAATAATAATGTAATAAAAATCAAAATAATTAATGTGAAATAAATGTTTAGATTGTTTAGATATTCTATTATATACACTACAAAAAAAGTATTTTATCTTACCCTGTCAATATAGGGTAAGAATAATATTGCTTTGATTTTGAATGATTATGTCTTTATTTGCTTATTAGATATTTTCCCTAAACTCACTTAATTTTTACAGATGTTTAATAAAATATGAGTTAATATCTTGTCATTTTATCTTTTCAAGTAATTGAATCTTGATTTTAGGTTTAGATATTATTATTTATTTATTTGTTGTGGTGCATAACAATAGTAAGTTGTAAAACAAAACAAAAAAATCTTGACTTGTCCCGGTGATTCACAGTCTGGATCTGAAGCTGTCACTGCACGTCTGAAGCACAGGTTGATGAATAGTAGTGGTTATTTCAGCTGTGTTAAAGGCAGCTGCGGTGTAATAACTTCATGATAAGTTTTTTACAGCACTAATAACTCCGTCAGGTTTCCCAGGAGTGAGTGGCACGCTTGACGGATGTGTGACTCTGCAATGAACGCTGTGGAAACACGAGTAGCATCTGAGAAAAACCACTCTGACCCTGACAGGATTCTCACTCAGAAAGGCGTTTGTTAAATAAAAAATATGCAATTGTATTATCATCCTTATTACCTTAGAAAACAAACTCGCTGAGCTCCAAATGCAAGTAAATCGTCTTTGAATTAAAGCGCAGACTGGTAGGAACTGCACATCTTTCAAAGTCTGGAAGCTACTATGTGATTTTAAAAAGTGATTCATTCTCCAAAAGTAATTAAGAGGTCTGAATCTCAGAATCCATTATTTGGACAAACAGGTACAATAGCTTTCCACAAACACCTCTCCATTGGTTGAGCTGATATTGTTACATCAGGCCTCTTAAACAAACAGATTGTTGTTTGGTTTGGTGCTTCTAAAGGTGCGATTATTACACCTTTTAATATAAGACAGATACATTCTAACAAAGTTTAGCTCAAGGAGTATTTATTCAGCATTAGAAACTTATAAGCTTGCTATCCATAAATCTTTCAGAACTCTGCATTGTTAGGATTTTTTTGCAGTAAGAAAAAACAAACAATCAAAATGATAAGGTGATTCAAGATCTGGGCTGTTTGCTGATCACATAGAAAGAACATCACTATTTAGTTTAGTTTCATACAGAAATATAAAATCAAATAAGCAGATCTTATGAAAACATACTAATAATAACAGTGCACAAATTCATAATTTGCCAACAGTTCAGAAAATTGTAAAATAGTTAGGAATAGCCATGAGTATGTTGAATTTGCTTCTTGAGTTGAAAACTGGAATATTTTTATGTGGTGGTCTGATCAGAGACCCAGGACTATATTTAAAACCTCCTTAATGTCTTTATGCACCATAAATATGAGTAAGCGTCCCTCCCACCCTCTCCACAGGAATACTAATGAACATCGCTGAGCGCTCAGGAAATCATCTTCATAAAAATCATCCTGATGAAGGTTGGGTAAAATGGCCAGTTCAGATTAATGACTTAATAGTTTCTGAAGTCCCAAAGGCCACTCACAGTTTTTCCATTATTCTTTTGTTTAAAGGTGATGTGTGTAATTATTGATGTTCAAATACTTTCTCCTGTCCCTACTAAAAGGTCATAATTTACTCACCCTCAGGTCAATCCACACCTGAACTACTTTCTTCTCTGTAACGAAAGAAAAAGATCCATGTAACATGGACAGTTAACTATGTATAGCATGTATGTGTTTATTCCTCAGAAATCAGAAATCATTGCATCATTTGAAAATCTTGTTTGAAGTCCACCGCATCAACAGCTCAACCAATGGCATGAGTTTGGGGGTGGAACTAAATATTGGTCTGACCAATGGGGGAAGCTTAAAGGTTTAATGTTTAAAAATGAATAAGACAGACATAAATATTGAATGAAATTATCACTATTTTTCTTAAATACTTTTAAAAGTGAAATTATTATTATTAGTAGTAGTAGTAGTAGTATTATAGTCATGCTGATATTAAAAATTAGCACATATTACAAAAAAAGCACCGCATTTTATGTCACTATTGTATGAAAGCCGACATTTTTTGCCTTAAATCATTCATCCCTATCATGACATTAACAGGTTAGATATCCAAAACAACACTCTTTTACCATTTGCATTAGCATTACCATGCTTCAATGTCCTAAAAACTAGTCCATTTTTTAGCTTAAAGCAAAGTATAAGTCTGTTTGGGAACAAACTTCTTGGCAGTCCATTTCCGTTTGGGTTTTTTCACAGCGGAAAGTTTAGTCAGTCCTCCAGAGTTTAGGAATGATGAGTTGATTTGTGTTTGTTGTTGACTCTCTGTGAGGGGGGTTGTGGGGAAGCAGAATGCTGTTTTTTCCCCTTTCTACTTGCGTTTGTTTCCTAGCGTGAGTCAGCGATTGCGTGTGCAACTCTAAGGGTTTGATCGCTCGCAGGTGTTCCCCTGACCTCCATATATCTCTCTTCTCTCCGTCTTTAATCCTGCCCAAAACCCCCTGTTGACGCGCGCTGATCCATTCGGTTTTCTGCTTTGCTTCCCTATTAGCAGCACAGATTCGTGGATACATCATCTGCATATTAGAAATCTGAAGAGCGCCGTTCACACACTCTGTCATTGCGATTAAATGTGTCCAGACAGAAGATGACGAATTAAACCCCGCTAATGCTTCAGAGCCCTGAATGCTGGCTGTCGTCAGCACAGAGATGTTTGAGATAGACTGCTGAGTGATTGGATTGTCTTGTTGTTTGTGTTGTTAGCGTAAGCGCGTTTCATCAGACCCTCGTGGTGCTGGAAGGCTCTTAGTATTAGCTGTAACTGAGGGGCAATTTGTAATGATTTAAAGAGATTGCCAGAGAGACAGCAACGGACTGTTCAGTCTGCTATTTTATTTGAGACATGATCATGTCAATCATTCTTTATCGCTCTCTTTTTCCTTACAAATATTTACCATTGTCCATCCAGGTACCAAAGGTAACATAGTAGTGTAAAACTGTGGTATTTGGCTATTAGCCATGTTTTCTTTAAGTAAAATTCATGAACAAAGTACAGTATACTGGTAATGCTTTTTTTTAAGTGTCATGGAAAAGCCACTGGTTTGGATGTACGATGCCTTAGCGAAAGTATTCATACCCCTTCATTTTTTTCCCATTTTGTTATGTGGCTGCCTTATGTTAAACTAAATCTAGGAAGAGTCCTGGTTGTTTCAAACTTATTCCAATTGAGGTTAACAGGGACCACATGCTTCTGTGACCCTTCAGTGAAGAAGAATTGTTTTCTGAACTCTTGCACAGATGTGTGTTTTGGCTCAGTTCCTGTTGACCTCTATGTATATTTTTTGCTCTGATATGCATTGTCAGCTGTTAGACCTTTTATTAAGATGTGTGTGCCTTTCCAAATCATACCCATTCAATTGAATTTGCCACAGGTTCACTTTACCTCAAGTGTAGTAACATCTACAAGCCAGCATCTACGAGCTACATTCCAACTGTCCAAGATAAGGGTATGAACACTTATGCAATGCAATCATTTTAGTGTTTTATTCTTAATTTGCAAGGACGTTACCTGATTTTTTTTTGTTGTTGTTTTTTTGTTTTTACAGTTATGGTGTATGAAGTGTAGATTGATGTGGAAAGACAGCAACATAACAAAATGTGAAAAAAATGCTTTCACAAGGAACTGTATATCATGGCATGTTTTTAGACATGTATTATAGAAATACTATTGTGGTACCATGATGACTCTAGGTTCTTTGGTTATATCTTTGTTTTCGTTTGTTTTTGTTTTTTACATGCCAGCAGTGTTGGGGGAACTCATTTAATGTAGCATAAGTTACATAATCAGATTATTTTTTTCAGGTAACCAGTAAAGCAATGCATTACTTTTAATTGAGAAGAAAATATATATTTATTTTAAAGTAATGGCAGTTTGTTTTAGTGACATTTAGTGACTGCCTGCTCTCATGTCTCCTTATGTTGAAGTCAGGAGTGTTGTGTGTTCTGTCATGAATATGATGGTACTGTAACTCTCCTCACATCACATGTTGGGGAAAGTTACCTTTAAAAGTGATGGATTACAATAGTGCGTTACTCCCTAAAAAAGTAACTAATAGCATTACTTTGTTACTTTTTATGGAAAGTAATGCATTACATTACTTTCGCATTACTTTTTAAATATGAGCCATGCTTGAGTTTTTGTTTTTAATAAGTTCTAGTTAATTATAGCACATGTAAAAGCCTTTTCACACCAAAAAGTGTAATGAATAAACCTAAGGCTGAAGAAAAAATACATTTATGTCTGTACAGTAGAATACAGGAGAAGAAGGTTCAGTACTCTTCAGCAATTAAAAAACAATTAAGCACAACTGTTCTAGTGTTCTAATCTAAAGTCCTTTTTGCTTATTAGTATGGTTAAACTGAATCATCAAAAGTTAGCAGCAAAGACATTGGTAAATAAAATGGGATTAGATACATTTGTGTTAACATTTAATTATTGCAGCATTTCTGTGTTTTCATTCATTTTAATGAATACTTAATCGGTTTGTTTTTTTGGGGGGGTTTTGTTTTGTTTTTTTTTGCGAGTGAGGTGAATTAATGCATATTCACATTTAGTCTAGAACTAGCACACAATGCCTCTGACCTTCTGATTTCTCCCAACATGCGGACAGGAGACTTGTCAGTCAGTAAATGGGAAAACAAAGTGACTGGCGTTACTTTTTTATTTTCTTGTAAATGAAAAAGTAATGCATTACTTTACTAGTTACTTGAAAACAGTAATCTGATTGCTTAACTCACGTTTACTTATAATGCATAACCCCCAACACTGCATGCTAGTACCGTATTTACACCAGGATTACCTTGGTTTTGTAATATAGGTATTTCCTAGTAATTTCATGTAGTACCATATTAATATCATAAAAATACAATCATGTCATTATAAAAAAAATATATATATGGTACACTTGTATTAATACATTCTGGACATCTAACATATAAATACAATGTATTGGTTTATGTACCATGGTAGTACTATATTTTACTGTTTTTGGGCATTATGGTAATACTC
>JAUMHE010000082.1:1829607-1845645 GCA_032359235.1 Enteromius mattozi | reverse complement strand
CATATAAATACAATGTATTGGTTTATGTACCATGGTAGTACTATATTTTACTGTTTTTGGGCATTATGGTAATACTCTGTGTTTTGGAAAGTACCATAGTACAGTGGTGGTTATGGTTTTTGTACCATGGTAATGCCCTGTTTATATACACACACACACATTTTTAGCATAGTGCCATGATAATATCCTGTTGTTTTTTTTTGTTTTTTGTTTTTCTGCATGCTACATGGTTTTTGAAAAGTACAGTATTAACACACATGGTACACAGATGATATGTCAAACAGTACCATCCAATAATCTGCCACATCACTATTCTGTATTACTTCCCTGTCAGGGACTGGCTGAAGATGATAGCATGTTTATATAAAATGATTTCATTTTGCAGTATCGGTTTGTTGTGTCCTGAAAACTAATAGGTACGAGTGTTTCCTCTGTCCTGTTTCTCATTCACATTCATTGTTTTCATGTCATCATCTTTCACTCGCTGCTTGGCATCTTCTCACTCTCGCGCTCTTTTCTCCTCCCGTGAGATGATCTTCTCAGTCTGTCAGACGGTACGTACTTCATTGCTGCTGCATAAGTGCTGCTCTGTGAAGAGTCTTGTGTCTTTATGTTACATTCGCTTCAGTGAAGACCCTATATGTGCATCCAGGAGCCTTTCAACAGTAAAACTGCAAAAATGTGTATCACTACTGAAAGTAGTTGACAGTAAATGTCTTTACTGATTAATTAGGTGTCTTGGCTATACAAAAAGAATACTACATACTGGCCACTCCTTTCCTTTCCATTATTTTTATTTATTTATTTATTTATTTATTCATTTTAATTGATTGCTGTAGAATGATTTGTCTTCATCAGGATCTTTTTTGATTTTTTTCTTCGCAGTATCATTTGACAGCATTTCAAATTGTTTATAATTTAATAAATGAATGCTCACAAACTTCCTGACTAAAAGTTACATATTTAACCAATTTTGTCCAATTGCTTTGAATGCTTGTATAGTTCAGTCTTTCCACATGTTGGAAATAATGGCTTTTTTAAATGCAGTTAATCACAGAATCAAGCAGCAGATTTCTCCGTTAACCATACAGTTGTCATCAGCAGCTCTGTCTCTGTCCAGCTATCTCTATTCATCTCTGTTTGGTTTTTGGCATCAGAATCCTTAAGGAATAGTTCACCCAAAAATGAACTATTATGGAAGCCAAAACAGCCTGGTTATAAACTTTCTTAAAAAAAGATATTCATACAGGTTTGGAACGACTTGAGGGTGACTAGATGATGACAGAATTGTCATTTTTGGGTGAGCTATTCCTTTAGTTCCTCTGTCTGTGTGTCGGCCTCTCTCTCCTCCAGAGCTGCGGGGGATCAGATGGCCTTTTAGCCCGGCAGTAATGCGGTCAGCTCTTCGTGTTCACCAGGGACCGGAGCGTGTCTGCCAGTCCTCATTGATTACAGCCACTCGACGAGATGGGACTTCAAGCATGTGTCTGCTCTTACAGAGTCACACGCAGAAACCTCCTTCCCAAACGCTGTCTCTCAGAGAAATGAGAGGCTTTCACAGACGCTAAACGCCAGCGCTCACAGAAGTTAGTTTGTAAGAGCAGTAGGAGGGAAGAAAGTGAGAACAATGTGAATTGAAATGGCCGTTATCTGGGCTGGTTATTTTTAGCATGGCAGCAGCGGAGGATCACCACGTCTCTCTCTCTCTCTCGCTCTGTGTGTTTTTTTTATTCGTCTGAGGAAACTCTAAAGCGCTCGGCTGGGTTTCTCTGGCTCCAATTATACAGAGAGTGTTGAGTGTGATGAGCTATGAGGACCAGACGCTTTCTGCTCACCTCTCTCATGCTGCAGAGGAGCTGTCCTTATTACATTCATCTCACACCCGCGTGTGTGTGTGTGAGTGAGGAGGGATTTCTTTGATTTCTTCTTGTATCATCATGGTACGTTGTGTGTAAATGCACATTGTGTGTTTCTTACAGCGCTGTTTGTGAGGGGCTTTCTCAGCTCCATGCTGCTCCACTAAAAAAATGGCAAGTGTTTTGCTAATTTTAATCTAAAATGAGATTTTCTAACTTTACTAATTCCACAAAAATATGAAGCAGCAGGACTGTTTTTAATATTGTCGTGAGTCAGAAATGTTTCTTAAGCATCATATTAGAATGATTTCTAAAGGATCGTGTGACACTGAAAACTGGAGTAATCATGCTTCAAATTCAGCTTTGATCACAGAAATCAATTGTGTTTGAAAAATGTGTTCACTTTAAAAAAAAAAATAACTTTAACTTTCAACTGGAGTAATATTTCACAATATTGCACTTTTTACTGTATTTTTAATTTTTAAAAAAGGGCATTGATGAGCAGAAAACGACTTTTTCAAAAAACATTTACAGAAACCTTCTTTGTCCATTAGTGTGCTGTATATACGCATAATAAATAAATAAATAAATAAATATTTATAAACTATATATATATATATATATATAATTATATATAAACTATAAATTTATTTATAAATTCTTTTTTTATTATGATTATATTTTTCATGATTTTTGGAGCGTTAGTAACCAGAGGGGAAAAAAAGAAATTAAAGAAATTGTGACAGTTAAAGAAACATTAATGATCAAAGTACACCTTTTTAAACTTCATAGTGTCAAATTTTGCATGTTGTTGCTAATTACAACCCGAATTCCGGAAATATTGGGACGATTTTTACATTTGAATAAAATCAAAACTAAAAGAATATCAAATCACATGAACCAATATTTTATTCACAATAGAATATGGAGAGTATGTGTAAACTGAGAAATGTTAAATGTTAAATTTGATGCCTGCTTCAGGTCTGAAAATAGCTGGGATGGGGGCATGTTTACCACGGTAGCATCTCGTCTTCTTTTCAAAACAGTGTGAACATGTCTGGGCATCAAGGTTCTGGTGTTGGAATTTGGTTCCATTCTTGCCTGATATAGGTTTCCAGCTGCTGAAGAGTTTGTTGTCATCTTTGACATATTTTTCGTTTAATCATGCATCAAATGTTCCCTCTAGATGTGGACTGCAGGCAGGTTAATTCAGCACCGGACTCTTCTACTAAGAAGTCATGCTGTTGTAATAGCTGCAGCATGTGTTTTGCATTGTCCTGCTGACATACGTGTCATCTGGAGGGAAGCACATGTTGCTCTAGAATAAAAGAGATGCTGGATTTTAAACTGAATGCTGTAAACACGCTGGAAGGTCTCTCTCCACTTTAGCCTGGAGGACACTGTGTCCTTGATTTCCAACAACTAAAATTTGGACCCGTCTGACCATAGAAGACTTCTCCACTTTGAAACAGTCCATTTTAAATGAGCCTTGGCCCACAGGACACGCTGACTGTTCTAGACCCTGTTCAAATGGCTTCCTTTTTGAATGTTAGAGCTTTAGTTGGCATCGGCGTATTGTGTTTACTGACAGTGGTTTCTGGAAGTATTCCTGAGCCCGTTTAGTAATGATGAGTGTCATCTGAGGGCCTGAAGATCACGGGCATCCAACAAAGGTATTCGGCCTTGTCTCTTACGCACAGAGATTTCTCCAGTTTCTCTGAATCTTTTGATGATGTTATACACTGCAGATGATGAGATTTGCAAAATCTTTGCAATCTGATGTTGAGGAACATTTTAAAGTATTCCACAATCTTTTTAGGCACTCTTTCACAGATTGGAAACCTCTGCTCATCTTTACTTCTGAGAGACTCTTAAGACATAATCATATTACAGACCTGATGTCAATTAACTTAATTAGTTGCTATATCTTCTCCCAGACGAATTTTTTTTTAAATATCTTGCTTTTTCAGTCCTTTGTTGCCCCCGTGCCAATGTTTTTGAGACCTGTAGCAGGCATCAAATTTGAAATTAGTTCATTTAGTACTGTAACATTTCTCGGTTTAAAAATGTATGTTATCTATGTTCTATTGTGAGTAAAATGTGATTTGAAAGTCAACATTATCAACATAATCCGGAATTCAGGATGTAAATTGAATGCTGGTATAAATCTTTTTTATTAAACAAATAATTCTAAACAAATAATAATAATAATTGAGATTTTTGAGTATATAGCTCACATTTTTTCCACACAGTTCTATGTTTATATCTGTCGATTTTGACACTTTATCTTGAAATTCTGAGCTTACATCTTGCAGTTCTGTTTTTTTGTTTGTTTTGCAAAATAATAAAAAATTGCTTTTGAACTCACAGTTTAGACTTTTTTCTCACAGTTGAGTATATATCTGATGTTTTCGTTGTTGATGTTTTTGATTATGATAAAGTCAGCATTGCAAGATATATACTGATGAAAAGCAACAACACAAAAAAATGGTTTAGTTGTTTTAATAACTTACACACTTTTTTAATAAAGTGAACATCTATAGCATTAAATCTGAAAATATATTTTAACTGATAGATATGCTGGTTATTTTTTTTTTGATTAACTGGATGAATGTAAAATTGTATTTTTTAAATCCATATTTACATGCACAACAGTTTTTGTAATTGTTAAAATCTACCATGATAACACTAGTGAGTGTTTTATGTTCAGTAGTATTCCCCTTCATTACTGTGGCATTCTGATACTGTCACTGTTTTATAATACCACTGCAGTACTATTTTCAAAGGGTTAATGGTCTTTCTCTGCTCTTTTATTTGCAATTATAATGGGTACATTAGAGCAGTACTGTCGTACTGAGACCTCGCCGACATAAAGATGCCACAGTCTTCAGAATAATTTGCAACAATGCAGATTTCATTCCATTTCATGTTGCAGTTTTGCAGGCCACTAAATCCCAGTTGCTGTCATTTGCTCTGTGGCCGGAGTGTCTTTGACTACAGAAGGAAGCGGAGCTGCTTTAAAGGTCATCCGTCCCGCAGGGCCTGCGGAGAGTCTCTGATACAGTCGCCTCATTGCTCCATGCCGTCAGCTTTTAAAGGTAACTGCCTCCGCAGGAGTGAGAGGCTTGTTAAAGCCGCTGACGGGGGACTCATTTCCGCTCGCTTTTATATATAATTCATTATTCATCAGAACACAGCAAGAAAGGCTGACTTTAATTTGGAGTTTACAGGCTTAGCCGGGCCAGATGATATAAACAACATCTATTACGTCTGAATGAAGCGCACGACAGCTGAAGCGGTGCTGTTACAGAAGGACAGTCTTAACAAGGAGGGTTTCACTTAAACTTTAGTTTGTGCCTCTTCTGCTGTGGATACTAGACTGAAATATACTGTATGACAGGTTCATAGAAACCACAGTTAGGCAGTTTTACATTTATCATGATGTGTGTTCTGAAAGGCGGCATGTAGGAAGCATGATTTAATAGTAATATAGAAATAATTTGAATATGCTTTTTGTTCCCCACACTGCCATAAACTATACCAGAGCATAAACTGAAATAATGTAGACCAGATTTTAATACTAATAATAACAAATAGTAATCTGAAGTTTTATTTATTTTAGTTAAAGATTTAATAAATTAGTTAGTTGTTTTAATTAGTTTGTGTATGAATAAATACATTACTTTATTTTAGATGTATTTCTGGTAATAGTACAAATAGTAGAAATAATGATAATAATAATAGTAGTAGTAGTAGTATGTTATAATACCATATTATATCAATTTATATAATATTATAACATTATATTATAATTATATAATTTATGTAATATGATGTTTATATAATATAATATAACATTATATTAAAATTATTTATTATATCATAATTTATATAATATGATGTTATATTTTATTTATGTTATGTATAATATAATATACCATATATAACATTATTTGATAGATTTTTTTAAAATCTATGTAAAAAGCAGTAGTAGTAATATTTAAAAGTATATAAAATATATTTGTTTGTTTGCTTGTTTGTTTGTTTGTAGTATTTATTTATTTATTCATAACTTTTTGGTTAGCCAAAAATATTGATGTATTTGTTTGTTTATTTTTGAGTAATTAAGTACTTATTTTAATAGTAGTAGTAGCTATAATAAGAATTATAATAATAGTTAATTTATTAATTAATTAGCTAACTTAATTTTAAAGGTGAGTACAGATTGAGACTTCAGAGATTGAGTTTTGTGCCAAACGTTAGATAAACAGATGACCAAAGGATTATAATAACTTTCATTAAGCATCTGAATGTTCCAAACAAACTCCAGAAGTGTAGAGGTGTAGAATACGAGCCCTAGGGTGATGTAGGGAGCCTGTACTTCTCTAGTTTCCTATGCGTTGCGTCTTGTTTGAGTTCTCAGCATCTTGCTGAAGGGCTACACATCTACTGAATGTCAGTTCAGAGCCTTCATGCAGTATGCATTAAACGGCTGCTTAATGCAGGCAGCCCATGGACTGCATAATTCATAATGGGTTGAGGCCGGTGTCCTCCTGAAATGCTCACATCGCACCTCAGGGTCGGCGGGGGAAGCTTTCCGCCTCAGTAGTGGCCTTGCCCTGCAGATGACCTGAGAGAGACACACATGTAGTCATTCATAGATCTGAAGACTCGCTCTCATATTTCCTCTGATCTGCTTCAATATACACACTCATGCCCCACGAGTGACCTTTCCCCAGTATATTATGTCTAAAGGAAGGTTAAGAGGGGAATTGTAATCATATTCTGCCTTCTTTTTGTACAGCTGAGCAGAATCTGTAAACTTGGAGTGGTTTTGTGCTGAAGTGACTTTCTGGGTGTGTTTACACGGCAGTATCAGGACTAAAGTTTATGTGGGAGTTACAAGTGAGCATCTGTTATTGGGATCTATCTATCTATCTGTTAGTTTATTTGTATATTTATTTATTGAACCTAAACCATTGAATAGTTGTGCGCACACACACACACACACACATACTGTACATATATATATATATATATATATATATATATAATTGTTGTTATTATTATTATTTTATCAATATCTACGGTTGTAATTAAGACAATACCTTTAACTATTATTATATATATATATATATATATTTTTTTTTTTTGTTAGAAGGGCTTAGCTGTTGTTATTGATTACTGAAAGTTAAGTTAGGGCCACAAAAGCATACATGCGCAGTAATGTTTATGTTGTTGTCGTTGAAACTGTAATATATATATATGTATATATATAATTAATTAAGGAAGGGAAGAAGTAGCAATACTTCTGCAGCTACTACAACTAATAATAATAATAATAATAGTAATCTCAGTTGTGCCGCTTCATATTTTCATGCAAAACATGATACTTTTTTATTATTCTGTATTTTTTAATGAATAGAACGTTCAAAGGAACAGTGTTTAATTAAAATCTCTTTACAGTCACTTTTTTTGCATCATTTTTAATGCATCCTCACCTAATAGAAGTGTTATTTAAGAAATCTTACTGACCCCAAACTTATATATTTTGGAATATGTTGACCCCTAACCTCAGTTTGAACAACCATTATAAGCGATGATTGGCTTGGAAAATCGGTCACGCAGAGTCGAAAAGTCGTGATGCAGAAGGATATTTCATACTCGAGTCAGTTTTCCCAGCCTCTGACCCGCCTGTGTGTTTGTGTGTGTGATGAAGTGCTCTTTGCCATATGTTTGTGAATGGGTGTGTGTGTGAGCGTGCTCTCGTGGGTGTCAGCAGAGTGCCTGTGTGGGCGGTTCTCATCCCACACGCAGCTTTTTAGCCCGAAGGCTTTTGGCATTGTTTCTTCGAATCCCATTTTCATATGATGTGCATCTGAGAGCCGGCTGGTGGAGGCACATCATTAAACTGCAGTGACTGCTATGGTAATGAGCGCTGAAGGCAGCCTGACCGCGGTGGAGCCTCAGCACGTACACATGCATAGAAAACCATGAAGAAGGCCGTACGAGAGCGCGGCAGTCCACCGAGACGCCAGAGCTCTCAGCCTGTCATAAGATTTCTTTATCCTCCTCCTCTTGACAGACAGACCAGCTTCAGACGTTTCTTATTGAGGTGAGCATAAGAGACTTTGAGATTTGACCTTTGAGTAGTCTTTTCACACTTTGACTCAGGGTTACATTTCGCAATTTTGAGCTGCGTCTTAACTCTGTTAATTACTAGATTACATACAGTACTAACCTGAGATGAATTATCAAATGGAGCACTGCAGTGATGTTGCAGTGTTGTTTTTTAGGCCAACAGGAATTCTGCATCGCCCCGGGTTCCCTTGACAAAAACTTTTTTCTATTGGCTTTTGGATTATTGCAGGAAATAAATGAACAAATATGTTGGTGGATACAGCTTATGAATTCTGAAGCCTAAATGCAACCAACAGAGATAAAGAAAAAAATAATAAATAAACGTAGGCTGTCTACACCACAGAGATACAGAAACAAACTTGAAAAATTGCTGGAAAAGTCCTCACCCTAAGGCTGTCTGAGATGTAAATGAATTTGTTTCTGCAACAGATTTGAAGAAATGTAGCATTGCATCACTTGATCCCCAATGGGTTATCTGCAGCGAATGGGTGCCGTCAGAATGAGAGTCCAAACAGCTGATAAAAACATCACAATAATCCACAGCACCCCAGTCCATCAATTAATGTCTTGAGAAGGCAAAATCTGCATATTTTTAAGAAGTAAATTCACTATGAAGGCGTTTTTTTTTTATATACAGTCCATCTCCTGTTGTCATATCAAAATTCACCAACATATTTGATCAGAACAGTTTTGGCTTGTAAACAACTTGATCTGTGCATACTTCTCACCTGATTCAGACCAGTTGACTTTTCCACTGGAAGAAGCGATATTATGCAATTATGGACACATTTTAGCCTGAAGAAATGCAAAAAGTGCCTTAATGATGGGTTTGTTTCTTACAAACACACAGTTTTGGGCTCCAAAAGATGTTAATTGATGGATTGGAGTGATGTGAACTACTTTGTGATTTTTATTTATTTTTTTTATCAGCTATTTGGACTCTCAATCTGATGGCACCCATTTACAGAAGAGGATCTGTCAGTTCAAAAATATTCTCTACTTGTGTGCGAGAAAAGTTTTCAGAATGATGTGTGTGCAAATAAAAACCTGTGCATCACGACTCCTAAAACTTTTGCAAAGCCAGCCAGTCACATTGGAGCTTGCCACTTTGTGAAAGCACTTGCACTTTATAAAAACATAATATACATCAGACAATCGGTCTAAGTGCCGTCTGAAACTGACTAGGGTTTCTCTATCTGCCCCTCACCATCACTTTTTCAAGGGCACGACCTCCTCTGCTGCACCGCCGCTGTAATTGAAGATGAGGGGGTAATCAAAGCAGTCTTGGGACCCCCAGAGCACCAATGCCTAGACGACATACTCGAAGGATGAGACAAATGGCCAAAACTCAGGGGTGGATTCCTGTCCTCCTCTCCTCTAGTTTTTCTGCTGATTGTCTGCCCGCCCCTCCCAGGAGCCTCTGAGGAGTTACTGCAGCTTACTGTAGGGAGGTGTTGGGTTGCGGATATGTGCGAAAGAGCTTTGAAGAGGAGGAACGACCGCATGCTGACCTTAATCAAGCTCAATGTTTTAAGCAGCCTATGCAATAGAGGTCAAATGAATTATGATGATTATTTCTGCCAAAATTGAAAATTGTGTCCGTTTACTCAACCTGACATCGGCGCAAACATATATGACTTTCTTTCTTATGTGGAACACAAAATAACATACTTTGAAGACTGTGGTCGTTGTTCTTTTCCATTCAAGTAATAATAAATGGAGATCAGAGCTTTCAAGCTTTAAAAACAACATAGAAGAATCATGAAAGATTCACGCACTGAAATTTAAGTCTTTGTTCACTGAAAGTCTTCACACCTTCCTGAGCTTCATGAGGGATTAGTGTGTGATTCAGATTCTGTGTTCAGTTTTTCTGGCTGGAAATCTGAATCAGTTGTTCACATCTGAATGAATCACTCGGTCTGGCCACAGTTGTCAATTGAAAGATTTCCATTGTAACAACTTAAATCTTGGTCTGTTGCAGTTATTTTAGTATTCTTTATATGCTATCATATTATTTAGAAATATTTGCCTTTTATTTCATTTTTATTTATTTATTTATTTTTGTTATTTTATGTGCTTTTGTCATGTTATTTTAACTTTAACTTTAATTTTTACTGTTAGTTTGAATTGCCTTTTATTTTAAATTCTCAGTTGTCTTTTTAATATTTCGTGTAAGTTTCAGTTATGTGTCTCTGCCATTTATTCATTTTTATTTATATTTTATTTATATATCAAAACTAACTATTTTGTTTTAGTTTTAGTTTTTTGTATTTAAATATTATGAAAACATTTATTATTAATTTAAATTGGATAGGTTTTTTTAAATGTTTAGTTTTCATTTTACTATTCAGTGAAAAGTGTGAATTACTTTTTTAGTCTTGTAGGAGTATGAATTTGTTAAAACGTGTTTTGGCACTTCAAACAAAAATAGCCGACTTCCTGTTGGTCGCAGCCAATGAGTGTAAATTAGAAAGTTGTCCGTCTTGATAAGAACAAGATATATATTGAGCTTGGTGACTGTAGGAATAGCAAACCCCCCTACTTTTGACAAAAAGTACGCCCATTTCTGAGCTTTTGCCGGTGTCTATCTATCATTAATACTGATCTGTGCATTGAGTTTCATGTAATTCTAAGCATGTTATCTGCTTCAAAAACAATGTTAAAGTTTGACATGTTGCCATGGCAACAGCATTTACAGTATCAATATTCCATCAACAGTATTACATTGGCCGTGTTTTGTCAGTATTCTGATAAGTTTTAAGCAAATCGAGTAAAAATAAGATGCTGAATTCAAAGCATTTTGAAAACGACACACTTTCTGCTGCCAGTTGGTGGCACTATAACTTTGACTCCTAGTAGTCACATCTGTGCAATCGGCATTATACAGCGAACAAACCCATGAAGTTTGATCAAAATCAGATAATTTATGTGGATGTTATTAGACACTTCCTGTTTCTCATTTCTCGCCATATATTCATCGCTGTGCCACAGGGCAAAACCGTTCAAAATATCAAAAATCCCTTCACAATTTAGCATCCCCAATGTCTTGAGATCAGTTTCACTGAGTTACGAGGCAGACATTTGGAAAACCTCAGAGGAGTATTTTAAATTCCAGAGCATGCACTTTTTAAACAGACTTCCTGTTGGGCGGAGCACTGACTGTCAGCACGAAATGTTGTTCGGCTCAATGAGATCTATATGTGTTCTGAGTTTCATATGAATACGTGCAAGTATGTGTGAGCTATACATCTTGTTTTCCGGCTGTGTTCCAGGGGGCGCCGTAGAGCCCCTGTGTCACGCCCAGGTCCCAGCCTCTGCGGCGTCCTGATGACCACAGATTCCAACGTATGTGCCAATTTTCAAGAGTTTTTGAGTATGTTAAGGTCCCCATGTTTTAGGGCCCACGGTGCTCAGGCCCTAAAAGTAATAATCCTTAGGAAAACAAGAGGGCCTAATTATATTGTCTTTCATTTCATTAATTAAAGCACTGGTCTGTTTCTCACACAGCATCATATGACTTCAGAAGACTTTTATGATACTTTTATGGTGGTTTTCCTTCCTTTTGCAAGCCTGAAAGCTTAATTTCTCATTCATTGCAATTGCACAGAAAGAAAGCGGTTTCCAGATTTTCACTCTTCACATGGGCTTGAAAGGACACGAAGGTTAATAAATGATGGCATAATTTTCATTTTTGGGTGAACTGTTCTGTTCAACAAACTGAATTTTCAAGCAGCTTGTGCAGAAACACAGAGCAGAAGGTGATGGAGGTCGAGAGAATTAACACAAAGCGCTACCGAACCAGATCTCTACTGCCGTTCTACTCCATAAATGCAAATGTGAAAGGGGGAAGATCTTTCTGAGAAAAGACAGAGAAGATCTAAGGAGACAGCTGGATATAATCTTTCTCTCCGTCTCGCTGGCTCGTTTTTTTTTAATTTGGGGTGTTTATGCCTCTGAAAATTTCAGTAGGAGGCAAAATGTTTGCTTTAATTTACTCAAGCTCGTTGAGTTCTTGACGCCAAACACCCTCCCCTCACGTCTGTCATCCCTTAATTTCCATCATCCCGCTCGTACGGTGCTCTGAACACTTCATTAATGGCTAACAAGGGCAGGGGAGGCGTCTGATAGGAGCGTCCCGCCGGTGCGGAATCCAACACCCACCGCCCAGAGAACGAGGGTTTGCTCTTGAAGAGCCAGAGGATTTGAACAGACTCCACATTCCCACCTTCGCAGGTTTATTCCTGGCCGCCGCCGTTACCACAGTAACCCGTACCTGCCAAACGCACACCATCACGTCTCGCATGGTGTTTGATAAAAATAACTTTCTTAACCTGTAAAGCCTGAGAAATCTCATTTTTAGTAATGCTATATTTATTGGGAAACACTTTAGTTTAGGGACTAGTTCTCACTCTTAACTAATTGCATGACATGACACTATTTTAGATTTGTTTTTTGTTGACTAAAACGTGTTTATGGCTCACATAATGTAAATATGGAGTCATTTTTGTCCAGAGCCCAAACTGTGCAAAAATACGCAATTTGATGCTTAAGCTTATAATTATATGTCTAAAAAGTATGATATTTTGAAATATGTATCTCTACCCCCCAGTTTCATAGACAAGGCTTAAGCCTAGTCCCAGACTAATATGCATGTCTGGGCTGTTTCAGCTGAAAGAAATTGCACTTGAGTGATCTTAAAATATGTCAGATTCATTGTTTTGCATTCATTGTGATGCACACTATTAATGTTTTTATCTAATTCATAAAAGCTACTTAAACTAGTATTAGCTAATCCTGGCTTAACCTAAGTCCCGTCTGTGAAACAGGGACTATATCTCTCAACAATGTCTTAGAAAGATGATATTTAAATGCTTAGTTTGATGATCAAAATATACAATGCATTGCATTACAATAATAATTGACAGATAAAATCTCAAAATAAATAATGTTTTTGGAGGCTTGGGATTTGAGATTTTGTTTATTGTTTTTTTTTTTTGTTTGGTTTTTTTTTATAATGATATCTCGATAATTAAGTAAAGCCAAGCTACTTCATTCCAGTAAGTGTTTGTATGGAAATCTTAAACCATATAACAATATAACAATATTCTTCTTAAAGTAAAAGTTTAACTTTAAAAATCATTAAAGATTTTAGAGCAAAAAGACACTTGAACCTCAAACTGAAGGTGGAAGTTTATACAATTACTGTATACTTAAAGTCATTATATGACCGCAATTTATTACGAGGACCAATTCTCACTAACAATTAACGACAATTTTAACCTCAACAAACTCTTTATTTGCTGATTATTAATAGTTAGTAAGCTAGTTGTTAAGTTTATGTCTGTGTTAGGATGAAGGGATCTAAAATACACATGCAAATAATATGCATGCTAACAAGCAACTAGCCTATTTCTATTACTATTATCACCGTTACTTGCTAAATAAGCATAAACTATCATTCAGATTGTGTACATGCAAAGTTGTTCATTTAGAGGCCTTAGAAATGTGCATATCACATATGATACAGGCTTTATAGGGTTAAATGTACTAACAGATAGTCTGGTAGTGTCATGAATAATGTGCTACGGGCCATTCAAATGCCCTTCAGGTGCCCTGTCTACTTTACTAGACAACCCCAGTGCACGCTGGGATGGAATTTGTCAATCAGTATGCTCAAATGTATCTCTGGACAATGTGTTGGAGTAGATTGGAAAATATCACAGTAGAGATCTGATTCTGGAATCATTTGGAGGTCGTTGTGACCTGACTTTGAAATCCTCGTTCGTCTTTCGTTGGGTTACCTGTGTGATTTTAACACGCGCTCTGTTTGCTGAAGGGCACAGTGGGAAATATCTAATGTTTGCAGCAGAAGTTTCATTTGAACCTGCGGTGTCGAGTCTGAACTGCAAACGAATTATCACCTGTCTTTGCACTCGTTAACCTTTCCTTGCGAAATGTTTTATTAGCTGCAGCGTTAACTGTACGTGAGCCAGTCTGCACATCTGCATTCCCTTAAGGAATAGCTATCTGTGTACAGGTTTCATTGTCATTTCCAGTGTACGGCTACCACAGTTTTTCTGCAGTGTCTGCAGTTGATCCACAGAATAAAAAAGAGCCGTGTGACACCTCTGTAGTGTGTGTGTGTGTGACTGGGATTCTGCAGTGTGACATCCCAACAATGGGGTGCCTGCTGCAGCCGCATCAATTAACATGAGGCAGTGGCTGCTGCGCTCTGATTGGCCGAGGGAGCCGTCATGTCACTTTTTCCTCCCGCCCTGAAAGCCCCGCCTCCACCACTAGTGGAGGAGCAGGAGGACACACCCACTGTGAGCAGGGCAGTCTTTGTGTGCATGTGCTGCTGCGTTCAGGAGAGTTTTAGCTGCTGCTGCCCTCTAGTGAATCCTTCTGGAAGAGCCTTAGGCTGCGCACTCCCACACTTGCATGCTGTTCACTCATTTACAACCAAATTATTCATTCCTTCCATATTTTAAAGGGTAATACGCCAGAATGAAAGGCTGTTAAGCTTGTAAATGTTGATTGTTTCATTAATCCCTGTAGATAATGGAGGGCCAAGCCAAAAAAAGTCTTAACATTCCTGACTGTTATATTGCATTACATTTTTTTTTAACTGAGCTAGGATTGAAATTGCTTTAAATTTTTACAAAAGAATTATTTTTGAGCTTGCAGTTTATGAATCATGATTTCCACAAAAATATGATGTGTAACTGTTACCTCAAGTATGTTTTTAACATTATTATTATTAACACAGCTGACGTAATCCTGAAGATCTTGTTAGCTTGTACAGGTGTGTTTGATTAGCATGAGAGCTGAACTCTGCAGACCGGCTCAGTAGCCCTGTATCAGTCATGTCATGATTTATTTGGGCACTCAGAAGCGCCCTCTTTGGCTGCCGTTTGCTCTCTGTGAGGGTGTGGCGTAACGTAAGGCCACTGTTTTCTGAGAAATGACCCATGCATGAATGTTTAAATGTTTGCTTTGGCTTCTCTGTCTCCTTAATGTCATGAAAACACTCACCTGTGGCTCTGTGTGTAGAAAGCTGCATCCATCATATATTAGCACCATCTGGCCATACTTAGGTTTGCTTCTCAAACATATAGGACAGCCAGCTGTAATCTCCCAGAATCCCCCATCTTTGACAAACAGGCAGCTGTTACGCTGTCTTTGAAATTCTGTGAAAACATCTGCCGTCAAACCCACTGAGAGCACAAATATAGATGCTGGCTTCCTCCAAGGAGCCTTTAAGAGTGTGTGCTAGTTTAAGGAAGCCAAAGCCATCATCTAGGAAGTCCCACCTTGATTTGCATGCGTATTGATTCTCATGTACTCTCTTCTTGAAGTCCTCTCACATCAAAATTACTCAATACATTGAACTCTTTTGAGCAAATTTGTGCGTCAAAATGGTGAACACAGATCGGTTGTTGTAACGTGACAATCAAAATTCGGCGTTGACCTTCCAAAACACTGCCAGCTAGACAAATTGCACCATATATTAGTATTATGTTGTTGTTACTACTATTACTGCTACTACTATACTACTACTACTAATAATAACAATAACTAGTCGTAGTAGTAATAGTAATAATAATAATGGCTGATGCCACTGATATTGATATATATAGAAAGCAGGGTGGCTGATGGCTGATATATATTTACAAAATAAAATAAATTAATAATAATAATAATGACTGCAAATAAGAAAAAAAGTAGTAGTAGTATTTTTTTCATTTAAATTATATTAATTTTATATTATATAATTATTATTATTATTATTACTAAATATTATGAATAAAATGTATAAATATAATTAAAAAAAACTGTATTACCTTTGTTTTTTTGGTTACCTTATTCAGTGGCATTTATATTGATATATCTAGAAATGGCCAATATAATGCTGATATATTTCATGAAATGTAATGGCTGTGAAATCAAAATGATTAAGATATGACATTATGTCATCTTACCTTCCATAATTGTATTATTATTATTATTATTATTAATAATAATAATAATAATAATAATA
>JAUMHE010000082.1:1807712-1827171 GCA_032359235.1 Enteromius mattozi | reverse complement strand
ATCACCCTGGAGTGCTCAAAATTGTGAATATGAATGGGAATATACTTCAGAGATATTTTACTCATAAAAAATTCTAGAGGTGCCAATAATTGTGGCCCACATGTATTGGAGAAAAACATTTATTTCATCACAAGAATTTCTCCCTATTTTCAGTTGTTTTAAATCAATGGTAGGTTAGGTTTCTAAAAGCAATTGTTAGAGCATCTTTTAAAATATGGAACCGGTTTAGAGTTTTTTTTCTTGACTTGACATCATACTCAGTATTTATCATGTGATTTTGACGTTTATGTGAATTAGTGTCTTCATTTTAAATATGGTAATTGACACTCTCAGAAAAGAGGTACAAAACTATTATGCTTTTTCAAATGGTACTAATAAGTACACTTTAGGTGCTAATAATACTCACTTTTAAGGTTGGTACTGATATCCTCCATTTAAGGGTAAATGAGGTACAAAAATATACCCTTCAGTGTTTGTATAGAGATTGTACCTTTTTTTCTGACAGTATGTGTTAGTGTTTTGTGTTCACGTTGTTAACACCAACAGTTTAGGATCGGTCTGACATTATACTTACTAAATACTTGACTTAATTCAAACCAGCTGGCCGCTTGACTCCTTCATTTGGCACCTGGACCATAATGCACCTTGCTCCCTGACCGTCCCATCAGTCATCTGGCTGCACTCCCTCGAGATCCTGCACTCGTCTGCGTCAGTGCCCCGCTCTCCTCTGTTTTAAAGAGAGGTTATGGACAGGAGACACCAGGACAGCGGCTGAAGGAGACAGATGGTGCGTGTCACAGGGACGCAGAGGATATTTACAGAGGGCCGCCCGTGCTCTGAAATGGATCTTAATGTTCCTCTTTGCTGAGCCATCACTGTGAAAAATGAACTTGTGCACCTCCTTCGCCAACCTGGCATCTTTTCCTTCCGCTCTGGCTTTTGCCGCACGTTCTGGTGCGTCTTCATAACCGATGGCTTTCTTGAGTCTTTTTGAGACATCTTTAATAGAGCAGCCATGTGTTGCATTTAGCCGAAGCATCGGTCAAACACTACGTGCCGGTGTGGAGGAGGCCTGTGGTGTTTCTGGAGCAGACGAGGACGGGACGGCCTGCAGCGGTCCGGCTGGATTCATTTTGCACTCTGTCAACAAATTTAGCACGAGGGGATAATTAGAGAAAGATTATGCATCTGCTAAGAAATTACAGATACTGTACAGACGCTTCTCTTATTCTGGGCCTTTCATTTTAGACCAACCTCAGGATACATACAGGAGATTCAATGATAAATATCTTTACTTCTGACTAGTGCTGTCAAACATTTTGTTTACATAATATATGTATGTGTATATTCATGTATATATAAATACAAACACATACATGTACTGTAAATATTTAAGAAAGTATATTATGTTCATATATTAAATATATTTATATGTGATATAAAATATAATAATGTGTGTGTGTGTGTGTGTAAATATTTTCAGTATATATATATTGTATGTGTGTGAATTTATATATACATAATAAATAAACACAGTACACACACACACACAGTATATATATATATATATATATATATTGTGTAAACAAAAACGTTTATTTTGGATGTGATGAATCATGATTAATCGTTTGACAGCACTACTTGCGACAGATCAATATAAAGGCAAGGTTTTTGAATGTGATGGAACAAAAAGGCAATTTATTGCATTTTATGTAGTGTATGTATATATTTCCATTTATGCAGTTTGAGGGAATAATATTAAATATCATATAATATAGATCAAATTTAGGTTTTTTTTTATATCGTCATTAAGACTGAAGTAAATTATTTTTAAAAAATTAAGTCAAAATATTGACTTTCTTTTAACATTGAGTTTTTTTCCACTTACTACTACTACTAATAATAATAATTTAATGTTAATTATTTGTATAACTCATAAAAATAGATTTTTTTTTTCTTTCAAATGTTGCCTTCCTTCAAATTTTGGACCCCATTACTAAATTCTGTGCTGATATTTAACATTTAATATCTTCAACAATCAGTTGAAAGCAGAAACTGATTCACAATAGCAGTTCCCTTTTGCATCCAATATTTATTCTGTGAATTTCAGCAGTTTTGGAACTTCTGTTGTTGTTAGTTGATTCTTCTTTATATCAGCATTATGGGCATTTCCCATCTCACCTGCATCTGTCTACATTTCCGACGACACACTTCATCAGCTCTCTATATATTACTAATACCAGTATAGCAAAGGAAAACTCTCATTGTTCAACCATTGTGTTTTACATATTCATAGCCATCATCAGACCTGACGTTTTAACAGCATCTCTTTGTAGCTCTTTTTAACAGTCTCTGGCCTTTCTGAGTTACATGCTCCAGAGATGCGTTGCTCATGTTTTGTTCCCAACAGTTTGACGGATCGTACAGTTTGATCAGTTTGTACTTTCCTGCAGTGCTGGTGATGGATGTTTCGAACACTGTTTTCAGACACACACGGTTTGTCCTCGTTCATCGTGAAGGCCGCATCTCTGGCCTGACTCTCTGTTCAGTATTGATTTAGCCTGCTGCTGGCCTCTATCAGGATCACTGAAAACATGGACAAACAAAGATTACAACGTATTCTTTGGACTCTAGTGCACTTTTTTAACACAATTGCTCTGATATTACGTGCACATCTGCCATTCAACACCATCTTATTCAAATATAGTGCTGTGAAGTTCCAACCAGTTTTTCTGAAGCTTTAAAATAACTTTTTTATGATGGGTGTTAATAGGTGAAAACATTAACTGTGATTAATCTCATATTTTTCAAATACAATAAGTAATCTAAGAATGTTAATATCTGAAGTTTGCCTCTCAGTATTTTACTTTCCAAGTGCTACTTTGAATATTTTCCGTTATGATGGAAAATGGAAAACCTATTGTTTTGATGCTGAATACACTGTGTGTGTGTGTGTGTGTGTAGATATAGATATAGACAGATACATACACACACACACATACATATGCATATACACACATACAATGTATTATATAGGGTTAATTATATGTAGGGGTTTCCATCAGGAAGTGTAGGTTATTGATTTTTCCATCAGGATTTGCTTCAGTTAATGAAAGTAGATGCAACATGACAGAATGCAGCCAGGGTTTGGAGTTGGCAAGGTACGAGGCATTTGTTTATCCAAAAATGAAAACTTACTGGTCATTTACTCAGGCCATCCAAGTTGTAGATGGGTTTGTTTCTTCATCAGATTTTGAGAAATGTGTCATTCCATCACTTACTCTCCAGTGGATGCTCTGTAGTGAATGGGTGCCGTCAGAATGAGAGTCCAAACAGCTGATAATCACAATAATCCACACCACTCCAGTCCATCAGTTATGACTTGTGAAGTGAAAAGCTGCATTTTAAAGGATCTAATCCATCAAGACATTTTTAACATTAAAAATAAAAAAAAAAACATAGTAAGAAATATCCAGTGAAAAATTAGTGTGATCTGAATCAGGAGAGAAATCTGCACTGATCAAGCCAAAACAGCTCTAAACAAATATATTGGTGGATTTTGATGTTAGAGGACAAGAGGAGATGGACCTTTTCATGCTCTGATAATAATAGCTTTGTAGGACTATACATTATTTGGATAATTAGCCCAAAAAAAATACATGGATGATGTTTTTATCAGCTGAAGAAAGAAACTCCTCTACATCCTGAATGACCTCAGGGTGAATTATTCCTTTAATATTTTATCTCTCAAAAATAAAAGTTCCAAAACCAAGCATGATTTCTGCAACAATGCCATAGAAGAACCTATTTTCAGTGAAAGGTTTACAAAACCTTTTTTCTATGCAACAAACATTTTTGTGTACTTGTGTACATCTTTAACTTATAAATGGATTAGTCATTAAAAAATTATCTTTTCAACATTTTCTGGCAAACAAGAAACCAGTCATGAGACTGTGTGCGTATGAGATGTTTATTTAATCACTGCATGATCTCTCTTTGTCCACAGGTGTGCATAGGGAAGATGTTTGAGATCCAGAAGACGGTCGTTGAACAGGAGGAAAAGAAGAGCGATTGATGTGGTGTTGGAGTGGTGTGCTGCAGGGTTGAGGGTCTATCTTCATGTTTTCTCTTCAAACATCTGCATCAGGCCGGTCTTGATGGCTCGATCCCACGTTCACTTCTGTTTACACAGTCATTTAAGATTCTGTGTGCCATGAAATGATATATAATTGTACATAATGTAGTATTTTTCATGCTTTTGTGGTTAATGTTACAGTAAATTCATGTCCGTTACATTTTCTTGTGTGGGTTTTCTGAGTAAATGGCCGGTTTCATTGATCTGTTCCTTAAAGGTTGGTTTCACAGAGGGTAAAGGTGCCTGACAAGGCCGAGCAGTTAAAAATAGCTCATTCTGTTAGTTTTCAGTCAGCGATGACCTAGTAAAAGGTGACAGGTATAAAGATCACATTTCCCAACACCTATGAACAGAGTGTGGATAGCAAAAGCAAGCAGTTTTGTTAAAAGCCTTATGTTTGTGGCCTAAATACAGCCCAGTTCTAAGTGCATCACGTAAACGGAGATATAAATGAATTAATGAGGCATGTTGACAGAAGCAACTTGCATTAATTTATACAGTGTATAAAGACTATATTATTTGGACAATTATTTCATTATGATATCAAAGCAACATATAAAAAAATATATAATTTGTAGGCATTATATACTTCAATTTATCAAGATACATGTTTGTTTACTATTAGTTTCGCTACCTTTAGTAGCTTAAAAATACATATTGCCAGAAGATGGAACGCATTTCCCCAAATTATGGTCAATATTATACCTTCATATTTGAAATGGTAAATGACAAAACCATTAATGCACTGCATGTAATATTGTATAACAACCAAATCTTACATAGTTAACATTTGATGTGCATTTACTTGAGCTCTTTTATTTACAGATCTGGAAGATCAGCCTTGATATCCATTTCATATACACAATGTTTGTTTTTTTAGTTTTCAGTTTTGCTTACATTGTGCAGATTTTCTGTATGCAAATAAAAATGTAAAACATGCACACTATACATCCAAAGATATTTTAATTGCATCTCAATGGTTGTCATTTCATTCTGGTACTGTTGTGTCACAAGTCTGAAAAAAGCTGCACTTGTAAAGCATCATTTGTTGAGTAAATCCTAGCCCGCTAAATGAAATCACTTCTGTGTTTGTAGAGAGTATTTGCATATTTTCAAACAAACATTTGCATATTGCACAACAGAAGACCTTCTTCCCTCTGCATTGCTCATAAACAAACAGATGCATAGAGCATACAACGCTTTGGAGAACCTGCAGCAAAGCTGGACTTTGGTTAAAATGACAGATAGTTTATCTCATATGTGTACATATAGACTTATTACAAACCTGCTTTACTTTCAACACTGCTGATTTCTGACTATAAACATTTCATTTTAATGTCTTTCATAACTTTAAACTATGCGTTTCTGCCGTGGAGCAAAGATTATAATTAAAATAATAATAATAAAGGTAATTGTGATTGTTTTTTTGTTTGTTTTTTTTTATTTCACAGTTCAGGTAAAAAGGTAGAACTGCAAGATATAAACTTGCAATTATGATTTTTTTTAAAAAGTATGTTTTAATTAACTCTTTTATTTTATTCCATGGCAGGACATAATGACATAAAGTCAGAATTCTCAATTTATATAATCACAATTCTGAATTTTCTCCAGAATTATGAGTTAACAAATGTCATTGGTGAATACTCTCAGATCAAACTGCATATTTATTTATTAATTTATTTTGTCCCAAATGGAACTGCTGATTGTCCATAATGCATTGCTGTTTTATTTTCTCAGGGATAAGCCTCTTCATCCCAAAAAGAACTTCAGTGTCAATAATTGTGCATGAGCCAAGATAGAAACAAAATATTTTGCATTATTAATAAATGGCTTGACTCATTTGTGAAAGAAAGCCAGCATAAAGTAATGTGTGTGATTCCCTGCATCATTTCAGTATACAAAAGAAAAAAAAAAACAATTTCAATTTGTAGGATTTTCTTTCATCTGTGGAACTCAAAATGAGAATTTTAGGAGAATGCCCACGCTGCTCTTTACCATTCAACAAAACCACATAGTAGCCTGAAGAGGGGCTGTCAAGCTTTAAAATGGACAAAAAAAAACCCACCATAACGTATAGTAAAGTAGAGTGAAACATAGTCTCAAATTCATGTACACACTGAAAAGCTTCCTCTCCTCCATAGCTCGCATATCTGATTTGCATAGTCAAAAGTGTCATATTTCATTGGTTCTACAGTATGTGTCTCCAGGCATATAGCCATGTTTTTAAATGGAATAATACAACATTAGCATAATAAATAAATAAAAAGGTAACCGTGACTTTTTATCTCACAATTATGTTTATTTGTCTCTCTCAGAAAAAGAAAGTTCTAAAAAAAAAAAATAGTTAATTGCAAGATTTAAAGAGCCTGGTCTCATGAAAATGCGTATAAATAGCACGCCTAATGAAAATAAAACACGTGGTATTGATACGCCAAAAATACGCGCGCATATTATACAAGTGTTTAGTGTGCATATAATATACAGTTTTCGCGTGCACGTGATACGAAATTTGTTAGCGTGCATATGATATGCATATTTTACATAGTTTACATATCAAAACCACGAAATTTAGTTTTTTGTTTCCAGGTTTTACACTCATGAGATCGGGTTGGATTTTTAGAGCTATGCGTTCAAATGTGAGTTTTCCGAAAGTCTGATTTTTGAAGTCGCAATTAAATTTGTGTTTTTATTTTTCGGGTCCTATGCAGAACAGACTTCAATTCAAATGTGACATGACTGCAGAAGACAACATTTTTAGCAAATAATATTTTTTGTTTATTCCTTACACGAAAGGATGTGACATTAGAATTTTAGAACACAGTGGACAGAACATATGAACCACTTTTATGGTGTTTTGGGGTCTCAAACACCCTCAGCCTCTTTCTGTGAACAGCTTGGACATTCTACAAAATATCTTTCCACAAAAAAAAGAAAAGAAAAAAGAAAACAAATATCATCACGGGTTTGGAACAACATGTGGGTGACTAAATGATGAAGGAAATGTAATTTTTGGTAAACTCTTTCTAGGAAATGTCAGATCCACTGCATATATCCTTCAGCCTTGAGCGATGAAACCTCTTTGGCGCCAATAACTGTGCGTAATGAATGTTTGCGTAAAAGCGCACCGCTTCATATCGCGTGGAAAGCCGCTGTCTCGCTGGATGACGAGCTGTGGTACTTCAGGGAGTAGTTCATCCCATCGTTGTTGTCCCAGAACTCAGAGTCTTCGTCCCTCATGTAGACGGCGAAATGCACAGCAGCGCTCGGACCTAAGAAAGGAGGCGTGTACATGGTGAAGGAGAAGCGCTCTCCGCGCGTCTTGTGCTCTGTGGGCACGGGGAGGGCTTGCGCATCCACGAATGACAGCCAGTCGTTGAAAGTATATCTGACCCCGACCTCTCTCCCACCCATCGCCCGTATGATCCCACGGACATCAAACTGCGTGACCGTGACGCTTTCTAGCGCGACGCGGCAGTGCGTAAGCCGCGTGTCCAAGTCACCGGTGTCCACGGGCGTCTTAAACGCCGGGACCAGATAGTCCAGAGCCAGAGAGGACTTGATGTTCACGCACAAGTCATCCATGAACTCCCGGTCCTTGTGGAGAGGGAAGCTCTTCAGCCTGGTGAAGACTTTGGCTGGAATCTGAGGATCGTCGCTGGTGCTGAAGTGCTTGACGCTCGCCAGGTTCAAGCCGAGCGCGTCCGCGAACTTCACGCGTTTCCTGCAGTTCTGGGAGATCTGGTGGTACAGGTTCACCTGCTCTGGATACGCAGGTAAGGACTTGGCTCTTCTCCTGTCTTTTAGGTACTCGGGTATCTCCTCGGGTTGAAGATCATCATCAGAGTCCTGTCCGTTCTCCATCTGCTCCTCGTTCATTATGTCCATCATTCCGGGTTTGTAATCTCCAATGACAGAATGTGTCATTCCAGGAGAATCACTCCAGAGGTGCATATATGTGCGCTCCTATATCGGTGGTTTGTAATCAGTTACATGCTGGTTACGCCCACCGCTGCTGTATACTAGACAGATAAATGGAGAGAATTCAGTCAGAAAGAGAGAGAGAGATGTCGACACGCGCCACTACGCACACTTACTCAGCTTCTGCAGGAACAGTAGCTCTAGAAAGTTTCTACAAAGAAAGAGACATTTCCTCAAGGTCAGGGGGATTTTAGATCAAGGCACTCCCATCTAGATTCTCAGCCAACCCACTATATGTGTAATATTACTGTAACTGATTGTAATGTAAAACTGTTTTAATAAACGCAGTGTGCAATATGTTGTGTCATTCAGAGATAACCTAAACTAGTATGTTTACACTATATTACAGGGCATTAAATAAACTATAAATATACAAATATACTCCAAGTGGGTGAATCATATCAAACCTGCCAAGTGTAAACATTTGACTCTGAAATCAAAATAATTTTTGGAATCATTGGCTATTAAAAAATGTTTGTTTTGTGAAACATATGATTGAGCCCAAGTATATAATATAGAGTACAATGTAAATCATTCCCACATAACAGCATTATAGTACTTTTATTTCATAGTTATTTATAACATTTATAAGTAAATAAATAATAATAATTTTTAAAAATCTATTTATTTACTATATTTATAAATAATGAAAAACATGTTTCTCAATACAACATTAAAGTAGCTACTTTATGTTTAATAAATAAATAAATAAAAGTATGCTATAATGTAAAGTAATGTACATTAGTTATTTTCTTTAGATATCATTACTCATTCTGCATTCCAAGAGTTTTTATATGCATTATAATATCGCTGGGACTTCTCACACTTTCACTTGTCTGTCTGTTTAGCTCCATGGTCAGAGCATGCTGTTCCAGAGCTGTGTGCGCTGCTATAGTGACAACACTTGATGCTCTGACAGCATATTTATTTTTGTAGTTTGCAATTAAATTATAACAGACTCTTTTTCCTCTCAAATATAAGTTACTCTAAACGTTCTGAATAATTGACATTTAGTAAAATACAGTTGCTGGAAACAAAATGTTAACAAAAATGTAAACAAGCTACAGAGTGTCCATATGTGGCTCTGTGTCAGTGCAGCAGTTCTGGCCGCTGTCCCATCTAATGTCCACAGGTCAGTGAGATCTTCAAAACACGCTGTTATCACAGACAAAACAAACACACTGTTACAACACCATTAACGTCCAGCTACAGCACGAGCCCACAGATAAACTTGACCTAATGCAGCTTTTTATTTATGTTTACGTGTATTGAGCAAGCTATAGTCCAACAGCAGTTAAATGTTATTTTGGGCTGAATGCACATGCACTGTAATAAAAATGCTGGGTTAGTCCATATTTGAACCAAAGTTGGGTTGAAACAACCACTTATTAACAAATATATATATATTTTTTTTTTAAATACTAAAAAATATTTTTACAAGGGAGCATGACATTTTTTCACAAAACTTCCAATTTTACAAATCCTTTTACCATTAAACTGACTCTCAGTAAATAATGTTGTATTGCATCAGCCTGTAATAAATCTGACATATGCAACCAGTTAACAGACTGAACATTCACATACCCCTGCAATCCCCCAGATGGAGGTTAGTTTTAAAGTGGACGACAGTTTATTGTTTAACAGTTTGTGAATGATTGTATTCTAATTTACTTGGTGTTTGGTAAGGAAGGGCATCCTTTGCATCAGCAGCGCTGACTCAACAAGTCATTCATAAGAAGACAACTGATGGCACATGTATTAATAGCAACTAGTTTCTATCTAATTAATCCTTTGATTGTTAATCATAAATGTAATAATATATTATGTGTTCATGCAAGGGTGTGCAAAATCATATCCAGCAATAAAATATTTATTTATCAATCATTGGACACCTGAAACAAACATTTTAGCATTTCAACGATTATTATTGATAAAATATGTTTTGATTTGAAGCCATTTTCCCAACTTACATCAACCCTATATCAAATATTTAATGTGAGCATATTTTCATTTGAAGCTATTTTAACTGTACAGACAGAAGAGTCACAACAGTCACCTCATCAGATCCACATAAGGAACATGACATAAGGTTTTTGCAGTGAGGTTGTAGAAGCTGTACTTTACCAGCAGATGACAGTGTTTTAACATTTCTTGACTACTAAACATACATATGGAGAGATCAAAACTATTTCACACTTCTGAATGTCACTCCAACCGACCACAAATTAAAAAACTACACATCTGAGCTTAAAGAGAAGTTCATCCACAAATGAAAATCTGCTGAAAATGAACTCATGCTTACAGGCCATCCAACATATAGATGATTTATGCTTCTTGATAGGAACAGATTTTGAGAAATATAGCCATACGAAACGCGCTCAGCAATGGATGCTCTGCAGTGAATGGGAGCCAAACGGCTAATAAATACATCATGATAATCCACAGCACTCCAGCCAATCAGTTAATGTCTTGAGGAGCAAAAAGCTGTGTGTTTGTAGGAAACAAATCCCTAATTCAGATTTTTTTAACTTTAAACTATTGTTTCTGGCCAAAATAAGACTCCTGTAATCCTGTAATAACACTTCCTCCAGTGAAAAACTCATCTGGTCTGAATCAGAAGAGAAATATGCAGATTAAACACCATTTAAAAGTCAAAATAGTCCCAAACCATTCCAGACAAATATATGGGTGTGTTTTTATGGAGATGGACCTACTGGCTGGATGAAGTGTTATTATGAATAATGTTTTAAGACACCTTAATGATGGAGCCATTTCTTACAAACATGCAGTTCAGCTCATTTTCATTTTTGGGTGAACTATTCCTTGAAATGCTACTTTCCCTGAGCTAGCATAACATGATTTTAGCCCGTGTATGAAGTCAGTTTTCTAGTATTGTAGAAACATCATAATCTCATCATTTATCATTTAACGTTTTGAATTTGTAAATGTTTTGCTCGTGTTCCATCTTTATGCTATATACTAAAATGACCTTCATTCATAGTGTGTCTTATTTTAAAAGCAGGACCACTGTAAATACAAATCTTCTTTATAAAATGCTACATCATAAAAATGCATGTGCACAATTTTATACTGAAATAAAAAAAAAATCACATAATCAGTTTCTTTGTTTATTGGGACACAATAAATCTGAATTATAAGTCTGCTGCATTCAGTCAATGTGACATAAAACACTGAAACATGTTACAATGTGTCATTCTCTCAGCCGTGAGCATTAATGTGGAGCAGCACTGAAACAGCAATGAACACACACCGTAAACATCTGAAGGACGTTTCTGTGGGAAAGCTGCAAGTATCTTATATCTGTTATCAAGTATATTACATTCATTTTTGTTAAAGAGAAAAAAGGAATGTATAAGCACCGTTTATGGTGGCACACTAATATGCATTTAAAAGGCTCATCGATGTGTAACTGGCAGCCAAAAATACAATTATAACCATGTTGCTCTTCACTCCAGACTTCTAGCCGATTGTCTACATAATGATATTTTTGGTTAGGTTGTGTACGATCACATGTTGAACATGTCCTGTTCATATTTCACCCCAAATTCAAAAGACAAATATGAAATCGTTTTTGCATAGAACAAATGAAGAAGGTTATTCTATGGCACTTCTTATCTTACCTCACTTCTAATCTTATTTATATTTATGTACGCTTTTGATTTTGTGGTTAAATATGCATATAGTCAGGTTCCAAAAATATATTTGCAGAATATCCAGTTAATCTGTCAGAATTGGCATATTAAATAATTACCTGATTTTTTTAATAAACAGTAACATCTTGCAATTTATTCATTCTCTTTTGTACATTTGTATAATTTCTCTCTGGTCCAAGCACAATCAGCTTGCAATAACATGAAGATTTACAACATTTGAAGTAAAACTAAATTATTTCCTCGAGGAACAAAATGTTGTCATTATGTGTGTGATGGTATTCAGGATATTCCCCACTTCAGCATGGACATTTCAACTGAATCAATGGTATACACACAATATTACATAACAGAAAACAATTAGACAGTCAAAACTTCATCTTTAGTATGCGTGTTTGTAATGCTAGGTCTAAAATATCCTTTCATATATCATAAAAACATCTATATATATCAGTGTTTAAATCTCAAGGGATGTGTGACAACAAACATTGAAACTAACACCAAAGTTGCCTTCATTAGTAGAATCTTTATATGGTAATGGGAAAACCTGAAATGGATTATGGGTACTGTAGTTGTAAGCAGAGTGAGAGCCCATCATGCCTCCTCTGCCGTGTACATACGGTACATCAATGTGACGATTACAGCAGCGACCGCAGGTATCAACCAGCTTGACCACCAGCTGAAACAAGAGACCAAATGGAAGGTTTGGAACAAAGTACTTGGTAATTAACTTGAATTATTAATTGAAATCTTGCTATTTCTGTACTACAATGGAAAGTTTCAAGTTACAACATCCATATTTCTTAAAAATCTCTTATAAATGTAAGCCTTTTAAACTTTAAAACCTTAAGTTAGGCATAGGATTTGGTCCCTTACCTCGTGCTTTCGTGTGCGGTTGTAACAAGTGATTCCTGTTGAACAGAAAAGCAAATGCTTGTTTAGGTGTTTTCACCCAGTGCAAGTCCAAAACAAAGAGTGTGGAGTTTGGTAAAAAATCAGAAGCATGAAAAAAAGTGATTTGAAAAATGATTTACGTACTGGTGGTTTGGCAAGCTTGTCCCTGTCATCCTGCGAGAAATGCAGAGGAGGGGAGGCATGAATAAAAATATCACAGGCTTTTTCACACATTGACATTTTATCAACAGAGTAAATTAATTAGCACGTCTTACCGAACACACAGTGACTAAAAGCTAGAAATCGGCGTTACAGTGGTTGTCAAAATAACTACTAATCAGACATGAGAAAAATTCACAATGTATATGTATTTTATACAGCTATCTGTAGTGTGTAAATATATATTTATATTACTGTTCATTCTCTTTTATGTTTTTCTGCTAACCAAGGCTGCATGGATTTGAACAGAAATACAGTAAAAACATTAATATTGTGAATATATTATTACAATTTATAACTATTTCTATAATTTACAACAATGCATTACTATTATTAGTATATGTGAATATATTTTAAAATATATTTTAAGATGTCATTTATTTCAAAGCTGAATATTCAGCATCAATATTTAGTGTCACATGATCCTTCAGAAATTTGCTGCTCAAGACACTTGACTCTGATTATTATCATTATGTTTCCTTCAGGATTCTTTGATGAATAGGAAAGTTCAAAAGAACAACATTTATATGACATAAAAATATTCTGAAACATTATAAATGTTTTATTTTAAAATAGTTACTTTAAAAAAAAAAGCATTTTAAAAAGTACATATAAAAAGTATTTAATATGTGTGCATGTTTACATTTCTATAGGTCGTATTTCAAGCATTATTATTATTATTATTTTTATTTGCGCCAGTCAAATATATATATATATATATATATATATATATTTAAATAATTATTTAGTCCTATGACTTTCTTTTTATTTTAATTCTACTTCTTTAAATCTGATTTCTGTTTAATGCACGAAAGGTGCACAGCCCTGCCCCATTCCTCTGACAGAAATAGTCCGATAGTATCTGTGCTCAATCCGGCCGCACTACAGATCCTCCAACAGGAATAAAAATGGCTTCCAGATCATTGATAGTATCTCAAACCCCTGTATGTCTACGAAAACATCTCAGATTTCATGAGATGCAACTGTGAATCAACAGGTTTGATGCTGTCCAGAATGAGAAATCAAAACTTTTGTTGGACCATTCCCAGATATCTCAGGGGGACTGAGAAGTCTGTTATTTTGATTGTGTGTGTTTTTGCTTCTTTTTAATCACATAGGCTTCTAATGGCATCCATTGGTGTGTTTTGTCGTAACTTCACTGAAACTATAAATCGATCATGACTATTGCCTTCTTGTACGTCAGCGCTGACTGAACATATGCAAAACAGACTCTGAAAAACATGCAAGGTGCAAAAATGAAAGCTACAGAGAGCTATCTAGATTTTGAGTGTTTTTCTAGAGTAGAAAGTATGTTTGAATGTGTTTCTCAGCCGTGTTTGACGCTCTTTGATGTAGTAATGCTGTATCAAAAGACTACTGCTCAGCAGTAATACTGTGTTCTGGCAGACTTACTGGATGCAGCTCTCCTATGACCATAGAACTGGCCATCTCACGTGCATCTGTCGAGTGGCCGACATCTTCAAAACTCTCTGTGGCATCTCCACCCGCCTGCTCTCGCAGCACCTCCTCTCCACCCGGGTGCTGTGGGCACCAGAAAATACATCAGATCATCAAGCGTAAAGCAAACACACTAATGCTTACCTTTAACACCCTTTTGACCTTTGCAAAAAATCTTGCCCAGGAAAATATCCGTTGATTTAAGTGTCAACAGTGCATTGAGTCATGCAACTTTAAAATACCTTGTGTCCATTTTTAGATCTAGCTAAAGAGCAATGTTACTAGATTATGTAGTTCTCTAGATCTAGATAATAAGGAAAGAGGTGAAAAGTTAGGTTAGGGTAGTTATATAATCTGTTACAGCAAGATAGTGTGTGAGGCAACTACTGCTTCAACTTCACATAAACCTAAATCCATAGTAATCAAAAATAACTATGCATTTGATTTTTAAACTTTTAGGTTTTATTAAAAACATCCCAACATTGGCACTAATGTTAATTCCACACTTCACACATTAATTGCCAACTCTTGTAATCTTTTCGGTCCAACTTTGAAGGCACTTGGCGAAGGTCACTTACTTTTCAAACTTCTGTACTATGTGTTTTTAAACGTACTCGTTTACGGATTATAATGCACGTATATTTCATTTCTATTATGCATTACACAATTCTAGTGCAAAGGTGTCCCGCTTGTTTACACAATGCAGTATACTCGTAATGCATGCATTACTCAATTACAAAACTACAATACCTTCATGCGAATATTTTTGGCAACAAGCTGAACATTTGAGGCTGTGTTTTAAAACTCACCTCCTCGAGAAACTTTGTGACGTCGTACACTTTATTATGAATTATAATCCATGTGCTTTTAAAAGAGTTCCGTTCCTCCACCTCTGACAAGCGATAATATGTAACACCCTTTCCGTCTGTTTCGTTGTTTTCCATTTGTTTGTTTAAATGTGTTCGGAACGGTACAAACTCTCTCCAAAGTCCGCTTGTGATTCGATCAGCTCACTTACTTCCAATACAGCACTGACCAACAATTGTATTTCCCAACTCGTCAGGCAACGCCCATTCCGCTCAGGGCACAATCTGATTGGACGATCTCACGCTTGGGTTGCCTAGCGTGTCTGTTTTGATTGGACCCAGGGCTGTCAATCAGCAAACAGGGTCGTATGTTTCAGTGAAGCTCGGCAGAAGTTCACGAAAGTTCACGAGCGCATAGTTCTCACGAAATACGGAAGCGTTACCGTTTATCGCCACCAAGTTAATCTAGTGATGTCAGTTAGTCAAGAAGAAGTGCCCTTAAAGTCATTTTAGCCGCCGTTGTTGATCTTGTTTAGGTGTTTCTGTCAGATAAGAGTATGTTCACTTGAAAGATTGTCACGCGAGCCTCATTCTTGCCGCCAAAAGCTCGCGGTCTAACGTTAGTGCCACAGGAAGCACTATATTATTGTTATATATTGTTGTATATTATATATTGTTATTACTATACGTTATAGCCTCAAACTGAGGTAAAACTAACCCTTTCTGTCTGTCTTTTAGTTAACACCACGCACATTGTAATACTTTATCAGTTGTAACAGAGTTGTGTTTTATCTGAGGTAATTACTGACAGGATATGCGCTCAATTTCATATTATCTTTGGAACAAATAGTCTCTGATTAACCAATAATAGCTCGTTTTGGTCACAGATGACCGTCTTGGTTCGACCAAATTAACCCTCTTCATGTTATTTTCAGAATGAGTGGAAGTGGGACACAGTCTTTGTTTTTCTTCAGTCTTCCGGACCTGAGGAGTCTATGTTGTGTACATCTCTTCTTTCCAAACAGTTACGATGAAACCGAGCTGAGAAACAAACAACTGAAGACCTGCAGGTGTACAGACAAAAATAACGGCTTCTGGTTATAAAGCTATAGTTTTAGTTTTTTACATAATGAGTAGACACGTTCACATTAAAGGTAATGTTAGGCTAATTATACACATATACACACATGAAGTGTGACTACACCGTGTGTGTGTATATATATAATTACTTATTAAATATTTCTGATCTATAACTTTTTTTTACAGATGTGATTTGGAAAGGCTGTACAAAAACATGCTCGGCTTTCATGCAATTCACCAAAAATCAGCACTTTAAAGAAAAAACTTAAGAGAAAGAAAGGAAGGAATAAAGAAAGAAAGAGCCATGTCTAATATATATAATACTATTTGTCTAAGTACAAATAATGATGCTATATACTATGCATACTTAGTTGTAGTTTTGTGCACCTCAGTGTGCAAATAGTCACTACAAGTAGGCATAAAACAACAACAACAAAACTTTAAAGCAATTTTTAACAAAAATATTGGGGTCAAATGGACCCCTATTTTTTTATTTTTTTACATAATAGAGGTTTATAATTTATTGCTTTCATATTTTGTATCTCTTAAAAGCTGCAAAGTAATTTTTCATGACTTTAGTGTTTCTCATATTGTTGATTTTTGGCGATTGGAAACCAGTGTGGTCACTTTGACCCCCAACACAAACGTATGTATTTATTTACTTTTTAACACAACAGGGTTAATTATATAAAATATCACACTACAGCTTCAGACTGTGAAATCAGCTGAACAGAGTTTAACACACCTGAATAAAATCATCAGCTCATTAGAGGGAGATCCATGAACTGAACTAATGATCTGATAATCTCATTCAGGTGTGTTTGAATAAGGGAGACATGCAAAATGTGCAGAGCAGGGGGTCCCCAGGACTGGAATTGGGAACCACTGGTCAAGAACAGTGGTTCCCAACACTGCATATTTTCTATGTCTCCTTAATCAAACACACCTGATTTAGCTCATCAGCTCATTAGTAGAAACTCCGACGTAGGTGTGTCAGACAAAGGAGAAATTCAACATGTGCAGTGTTGGGGGGGCCTCCAGGAACGTGGTTGACCTCTGAAGTGTCACAAAGCTATTTCCCTCTGCTTTTTAGGGAGCTTGTTCTCTTGCATTCAGACATTGTTGCTTCTCCTGTGTTGGGCCATTTTGGAGGCATCACTGTTGTTATGACCGTAAGTATGATCTATTTAAAACTTTAAATTAAAGATTTCTTTTAATAATTATTAATGATTTTCCTGTGACCTTAGAAAGGAAATCAGTCTGTTTTATATTCAAAAGATCACTCAAAATTGCCAGATAAAGTAACTGACATGAAAAATTACCTTTTTTCCCCCAAAAAGAGATGATAAACTTGATGAAAAAAGACTGAATTGCGAGATTAGAAAGTCACAAGTACCTATAGGTACAAAGGCACAAATAAGGCTGTAAAAAGAAAAATGTATTGTTTAGTACACCTAGCAGCCATAATTATTTGCGTTTCTCATTTTTATTCCTATATACAGTAATTCTCTTGCTCATAAAAATGGTTTCAATAAAATGTAGCATAATTATATTTAATCATGATTTGAATTTAGGCCAAAATGGATTATCTAAAAAAAGTCACACAAAACATTTATGATTTATATTGCTTTTTCTGTCAAAACATGTTATCGTTCTTCTTTTTCCTTCAGCGTTCGTGATATGTGCATCACCTTGCATGCATGTGCACCTGTCAGTGAAGTTAGTGCTGGTGCATATGCGTGACTTGGGTGCATGTGTACTTGCGTGTCAGCACAGCTCGTGCAAAGGCATGTCCCGTGCGAAGCAAAATATTTGAGGCACATTCCACACACTCTGTCATCTCCTTTCCTGTTCTGAACTAAGGCCAATTAAATCAGCACTTCACACAGTGTGTCAAAGCAGCTAACGAAATGCCCGTGACACCTTTGATTTAAATCTGATGCACATTTCACAAATGTTGTGAATATGCTGTCAGACTTCAGTGGGTGCACTGGTGAATAATTGACTATGTTGTGCTTATGTAACTTCCATGCTTTTGTACATGTGTAGCCAAAAAGAGAAAGGCGACATCATGCCTTTGTATCGACGCAACTCAGTGAAATGAGTGAAGTTTTGTGTGTTTCGCTGAATCACTAGTTTTTGTCATTGTTTGGTGTACAGTAGCCTAAACATGCTATTTTTGTTTAAATATCCATTCTGATCTTTGTTCCCTGTACTTTGTCTTAGATTGCATTTTACAAGAGCGGTATCATCCAGGCTTTTGCACAGAAACATGGTCTGCAGGTTAGTTTAAACTAAAAAAAGAGAATCTGTCTTGTTTGTCCAGAAAAATGTTCGTTTCTCCATGAGTTCAGTCTGTCCCTGCAATATTTGACTTAATTCTGTCTCCACTGCATCAAAACATACGGTATAATATGGGATCTTTTTTTTTTTAAATTAATTAATTTATTTTACATTTTTGAAAGTCTCCTTCAAAAAACATCTCAGAAAAAAAAACAATTTTACTGTGAAATACTATTATTATTAAAAATAATTCTTTCCTATGTGAATATATTGTAAAATACTTTTACTAATATGATGCAAAGCTAAAGATTCAGCATCATAACTGCAACCTTTAAAGTTACACTATCCTACAGAAATCATTCTAATATGCTGATTCTGCTCAAGATACATTTCATAATGTCATCAGTCAAACAGCTGAATACAAACACAACTGCTTATTATTTATGTGAAAGCTGTGATATTAAAATGTTCAAAAGAACAGCATTCATTTGGAATTTATGTACACTGTATATGAGTTGTGCTATTTTTACACTGTCATGAAAAAAGAGATCTCATACCGTATGACCAAAAATAGCTACCTGGTCTCATGGCATAAACATATCTTGGTGCACTCTTTAGCGAGACACAAAATACCGAAAAATACATATCACTGCAGTTTCCAAAAGAAATACACTAGAGGCGGTAAAACTCTGACACCTTTTAATACTGTTCACACAAATTTACAGAGTTTCGATTAAAAAAAGCATAATTTTCACACAATTACTTGAAGAGTATCATGTTATGACTTCAAAACAATATTAATATGCTGGGATATTTGAAAACTGCTTTTGAGCGTTAGCGTCACACATTTCCCGCTTCAGGTCCCACTTTATATTAAGTGTCCCTAATACCTGTGTACTTCCATAGTAACTAGATGTGTATGTAGTATGTAACCA
>JAUMHE010000082.1:1750692-1767205 GCA_032359235.1 Enteromius mattozi | reverse complement strand
AAAATTACCCCATGTCTGTTATATTCACTAGTTGAATTCACTCGTTTAACAAAGTCATCTTCAATGTTGAATTTTCAATATAACTGAACATCACATTTGCCACATAAGAGTTTCCTAAAAATCTTTTTTGTTTTACTAACCATTATAGTGATTAGCGTTCCCTTTGGTTGGACACTTAGAACTTTGTCTATATTATTATAATTTTCTTCCTATTAATACAACATGCAACATGAAATCAAAGTTATTTGGTTTCAAAGGAAGAAAAGTAATAAATAGGTTGCTTTTAATAGGTGACCTATCTTTTAATTAATTAATTTTATAGTTATTTCATTTTTCTAGTAGTGTATTCATTTTATGTCTTTATCAAGGATCTTTTACACTTTAAATGTTGTTCATAAATCACTTCAGAAGCTTTTCATTTGGATGATATAATACTTAAATTATTGTGGCCATATGCTGAAGTCTCATACTCACTTCATCATTCAGCATGCGAATCACAACAATGGTAACAATTAAATTACATTTATTTTTATTAATTGTATAACCATTTTATTTGCTCTTTTTGTTGTGCTACTACCGACACAAGACAGCAAATTAAATTTGCAAACAAAGCAATTGCATAATTTATTCTGCCGCAGTGCACTCTGGGAGTCAATGAGTAGCTATACTAAGTCAGTGAGTAAACCTAAAGTAAAAGATCAAGTACACTTTACAGTTCTTTTTTAGTAACTATAACTCTCGTTTAAGTAAACTATACTAACTAAGCATTTGTCAGAACAACATACTGTTTCTATTTCACTTTACTTAGTTTTTTTAAATCAGTTTGCATGCTTTTCTTAATTAAGCCCAACTAATTAGATTTTACAGTGTAGTACTGAATTAAACATGACATTTTGAAGTAGTATGTTCTTATAAAACATTCTAGTAGCTAATATTTTATTTTCAACTAGATAGATAGATAGACAGTCGAATACTGTATACAGCACATAACTTCTGCAGTCAGCTCTTAAAAGATGTGGTAAAGATTGACATAGCTGTTTTACTGTTGCCGCATGCTGAACTTTTTGTTTTATCTGAATATTAATGGGAACTTGTGAATGAAATTACCATATCCTTCCACATAAATAAGACAGGACAGTCAGTGATATTTCTAAAGACTCTCAGAAATCTTCCCTGAGAATCTTAAACAGATTATTTTATGCTGCATTTTACAAAAACAGCAATTTGTTGAGCTGGCATTGATTGATGGAAGTCTTAGCAACACAAGCTGCATGATGTCAGGTGTTGTTTATGATATGAACCCATTAAACCTCAGAATGAGCAGCATGTATCTCCATCTCATCGCTCCACTGGAACACACATATCATGTGTAACGCCAAGCATTTGCTGTATAGATCTGCAGAATCTAAATATTCATCTTTCATGCCTTTCTGAATCATGAAATTTAAAGAACTCAGTATTGAAATAATATTTTAACTATGAAAACCTTACTATAATAATTATAGTAATTATTAAACATTATTAAAATTAATTACATTACCATAATTAGCTCGATAACAAAGAGTATTTGGACCATAATAAGCCTCGGGCAGCAGCTCTATAAGGAAATCTTTATAAAATGTAATTGAGCAATAAACACTAAATCTTTATTGTAGTGTATTTCATAATTTTGGCATCAGTGAGACACGGATGGTTCCTCAGAAAAACTAATTATAACAATACTTGACTATAATAAATATTGCAGAATAATCTAATAAACAAGTTATTACAATAATATTCCAGTTTAATACTGAAAAGATATATCCTCTTCATAGAAATGTTTTCGTTAGATTTGGATAATTCATTTAACCACAATCACACTGTAATGAACAGTAAACCGCATCCATTTCTTTTCTCATTTATTAAATGTTGCATCAGTTCATGATTAAATGAAATGATTTGACAGATCATTTGTATGGTGTAAAAAAATGTCCTACCACAATTTAAGGCCATAAATTCCAGTGCAAAAACTGATCTTCAACAGTATCTTTGTTTTGCATTCAGAAAGACAAATACATAAACTTGAAGTCTTAAAACTTATCAAAATGCTTATATTTATCACAAGTTTATACGTAAAACAAGAACAATAAATAACAAAAAAAAAAACATTTGAATTAAGTTGATTTTTTGAGTCCATTGACAGATGTTTGTTTTTGTTTTATTCATAACCTTGCTTAATTTTTATCAATTTAACCAAAACCTTATGGATATATTTTGGAAGTCATATTCCCAGGCTTTTAAATGTCCCTAGACATTCACATTTAGAGAACATATTGAGATATTGTGTTCCCTTCCTTTTTTATTTCTTAATTTTTCTTAAAATGTCTTAATTATTTCACACACAATTTAAGGCCAGAAACTCTTAATTTTATAGTCATGACATTAGTGTTTCTCAAGTAAGTATATCTTGATTTAAGAATCTGCAAACATCACTCTTTTACAGTGTGATCAGAAAGTGCGGTAAAAGTTATTTCTATTCTGTGGTTGGAAGCAGAGCTGCATATGTTATTCATTTGTTTATTAAACGAAGTAAAAAGTAGTGGAGATATTTTGGAAGTTATGCTTTTACAAATGTTTTAATACAACTCATGTTACGCTCCCTATACATTTACATTTATAGAGTATATTGATATATGGTATTTTATTTGGTAACACTTTATTTTACAGTTAACCCCTATTAGTTGCTTATTAACATGCATATTTCTGGAATATTAGTCATTTATTAGTGCTAATTAAGCACATATTAATGCCTTATTCTACATGCCTAATCCTACCCAATACCTAAACTTAACAGCTACCTTACTAAATATTAATAAGTAGCAAATTAAGAATTTATTGAGGGAAAAGTCGGTTAATAGTTAACAAGTGTTCTAAAGTGTTCTATTTATTCTTCTCTCCTTTCTGTTTATTCTTTACATTTTATTTACTTGGTCTTAAATTCACCTTCATAAATGCTGCTAAGTGTTTACTCACCGTCAGGTCCTTCCTGATAGCAAAGTTCTCTGGTTTGATATCACAGAGGTGTAAGCTGTGGGAAAAGTCATTCTCGAAATGCTCCACCATCTCCAGAAAGCTCAGGGCCACTCGAGGCACCATAGCTCTGCTGGTTAACGTCTTCTCCTGTTTGCTCCAGGGGCCCGGCGAGGGGCTCAGCGTCAGCTCCTCCAGCGAAAATATGTGCTGGTCCCACGCGTGCCCGGCCGCCAAGTACTCCACGGCATAAAAGTGACCACAGGAGCCCAGGATCTTGGCCACGTGGTGGGTTAAATCCTGCAGGACCCTGAGGAAGGTGTACTCCTCCTGCTGAAGGAGAGCCCAGAGTGAGGCCAGCTCTGCTCGTGAGTACGTCCGCTCGTTCTCCTTCAGCTTTTGGCCCCACAAGCGGGGCAACGTCAAGTTAGTTCCCGTCTCCAAGCCCAGAGAGTTCTTGATCTCCAGCGTGGCGTAGAAGATGACATCTAGAGGCGAGAGCTCCTCCTCTCCTCCTGTTCCTCCCGCCGCATCCTGGTACTCCAGCAGAGCTAAAGCCTCATAGGAAGAGAAGTTCTCCAGCTTTGACTTGAGGACCACAGGCACCCCACGCCAGCTGGCGGCCATGACCTTCTTTCCATTCTCGTAATAGAGGCAGCGTTTGTATTCCACACGACCGGCCACGCAGAGGTCCTCGCAGAGGTCACCGGTCAGAACTCCCTGCTGATACTCAGCACACTGAAACAAAGACACAGAACCGTCAGACGAAGTGTGTGCACTGTGATTGTGCTTCGGCTTCTATCAGCAGTTATTTAGACATTGTTTTCACAACAACAAGCCCCACACACACACACACAAAATCACATTTTATCATTTAATATTAATTTTATTATGTAAATACACAAAATATATTTGGATATATTTCGCAATTCTGACTTTATTTCTCACAATAGTGAGTTTATATCTCGCAATCCAGACTTTATTTCTCGCAATTATAAAAAGTATATATAATGCTGTTCTGAATTGATCTTGAGTTTATGTCTCAAAATCTTGACTATTTCTTACAATTACGAGTTTATATAATGCAGTTCTGAATGTATTTATCATTTTAATCTTTCAATTATGACTTTGTATCTTACAATTACAAGTTTATAGCCCACAATTCTGGCTGTGTTTCTCGCAATTGTGAGTTTACCGTCAAACCAAAAGTTATTCAGACACCAGATGTATTTTTTTCCTAGTGGGCTCCAGACACTATGTTTCATTTATGTAAGTGAGAATAACAAAATAAAGTAAACTGTGACGTATTATATCCAAAAATTCTTCATACAGTGGACTTCCAGTAAAATCTATTAAAAAAAATTGGGACCAAAAATTATTCACTATGACCCGACCATGTTTTCATTTTCTAATTTTATTTAATTTAATTAAATTAAATGGAGTAGGTTCAGTAGTCAAAGTACATTCTTTTATTTATTTTATATTATATATTTAGTACAGGTCAGAATAAACATCTTGTTTTGTTTTGTTTTATTTTATTTATTTTATTGTTATTTTAAAGTTTCAACACTTTCTTACTTGCATGCATTTAATATGTACAGTATATAAAAACTTTATAGCTTTATATTTTACCATTAGCCTGTATTTATTGTTTATATTCCTAGAAAGTCAAAATTTTGATAGTTTGGTATTGTGTGTGCTGTGTCAAACTAATTTCCATAGCTTTAAAGCTGTTTTAATCAATGCATGGATCTTAATTCCATCTCATATCACACTTATTGAAAATGTGCTTATGCTGAGATACGGCACCTGTCAGCATATTTTACTGCCATGCATGAAATTCACATATTTAATCTTGCAAAACAGTCTAATAATCATTTTTATGCATGGTGTTAAACCCAATCTGCTTTTGCTCTTGCATTTTTCCTCTTTGACCCTCTCATGAAAAATGAGGTAATTACTGGTTGTTGCTGCAGTCTGCACATATATACTGTATGTCAGTTTAGGGGCTCTGGGGTGTCGGGTGATTTGTGTTCCACAGAGATTACACTGCAAATCGTCCTCTGTCACCTTCCAAAGTAAACAGCTGTTATCCGCACTCAGTCCGGCTCTGCTTCGGCTCCTACAGTATCTGCATTGGCTTTGGCATGTTAGCGATATGTTTTCCTTATCATTATCAATCATAATGGTTTGGTGGATGATCTCCCATCCCTTGCTTGTCCCATTACATAAAATGTGTCCTCTGTGTTAAAAAGGACTGCTAAAGCTTTTTACTGTTGTGTCGTAAAACTGAACCGCACGCATCTGTATTAAACTTGGCTAAAAATGGCAGTAACAACTTGATTTTTACATTCTGTGAAGACAAAGTGAGTGATTGTCACTATTACAACATCATGTAGATGTGTGAATTGTCTCAGATCAGAATGTCTGTCATATTTTGGCTTGGATTTATGACATTTTTTTCTTTGTGTGTTTCATATACAGTAGTTCACCCAAAAAACGTAATTCTGTCATGATTTACTCACCCTCCTGTAGTTCCAAACCTGTATGAATGTCTTTGTTCTGCTGAACACAAAGGAAGATATTTTAAAGAAACTTTGTAACCAGGCTGTTTTAATCACTATTGACTTCCAAAGTATTTATTTTTCCTACTATGGCAGTCAATGGTGACAAAAACAGCCTGGTTAAAAACTTTCTTCAAAATATCTTCCCCAAGAAATTCATACAGATTTGGAACTACTTGAGGGTAAGTAAATGATGACAGAATTTTCATTTTTGGGTGAACTAATTTTTATTTTATTTTTTATGCATAATAAAAACCCTAGAATGTGATCAAACAGTTTAAAAGCTGACCTAAGACATAAAAAAAAAATTATGACTGCAGAAATATGTGATTTCATTACTCACTTTATCCCACCGGGATAAAGACATCTTGAAAAGCCAAAAGCTGTGTGTTTATAGCTTTTGGCATCATGAGATATTAACTGATGGACTGGAGTGGTGTGGATTATTTTGATGTTTTAGACTCTCATTCTGACGGCACCCATTCGCTGAGCAAGTGGAATGCTACATCTCTCCAAATCTGTTCCAATAATGAAAGGCTGTATTGAATTCACATTGCGTTTTGGAAGTAAAGTTTGCGTTTTCCTGATTCTGATTGTGAGCATGTCTTGAAAGCAGTCACAGACCATGCTGGAGACAATTAAACTACGGTAAACATTTCTCTTTAGCCTTTGAGCATGTTTCTTCTGCACCAGCGGACACGTACAAGCTAGAATAATAGCCAGCACCAGTAATTACCTGAATTACTCCCAGTTGGTCGCTTTACCATGACAACACTCTTGAATAAAGCACTTAAATCTCATAGGACTGTTATCAGCTTGACTGAGTCTAAACTTAGAAAGAGCTTCCTCCCTACAGACCCTCTCATGGCCTCTCACGGTGTTTATGTGGGCCAAACACGCATGTTGTTCTCTGTGGTCACTCTGCGGCTTCTGCTCTTTTTTTCCGACACTGTAAGTGCCAGCTAAATTCCCCACATGTGTTTTAATTCTTCAGATGGGACAACAGCTCCTGTTTGTATGTAAACTTTCCCACTGTGAGGCCCAAATCCAATGTATGTTTGTGTGTTCAGTATAGAAAGCACGCTCACTATGTTTAGAGGTTTGAAAAATGAATGTGTGTAGGCAGAGAAAACGGAGCAGCGAGGCTCGGCTCAGAGAAAGTGACTCGTATGTTGTAAATCATGGCTGTGTTTGTAATCTAGTGGTTAGGATGACAGAAACAGATTTTTTTTTTCTTTTTTTATTTGGTACAAGAAAGATGATTAAGCATTGAATTTGACAGTTCTCAGAACTTTGGCTGTCGTTCTGGCATAGAAATGTTTTCCAGTAACGATTAGTTAGGAATGTTAGTTTAATCTTATGTGGTCTTAAATAATGTTCTCAAAACATAAGCACAAAAATGTGTGTATACATCATTCATAGGATTTTTTTTTCTTTTAAAATGGTTTAGTTGGAAGCTCATCTAACATTTTTTTGTTGTTTAAGTTACTGCTTGTTCGAGAATATTCAGGGAAAATTCAAATGTAACATTCCCATAATGTTTGCAAAATAATAAAAAAAAAAGAATTATTTCAAAAAGTTTTTAAACATGTAAAGAGAACATTTAGAAATAATCTTTTCATAACTTAATGGGAATTTTGGCAGAACATTCTCATGTCTGATGCTTTTAATTCTATTTAATTTTAATTCTATTCTATTGTAAATGAACTATTGTAATTTATTTGTTTATTTTTTGATTGATTGATTTTTGTTTATTTATTTATTTTTATATTTACTGGTTGCGTTGACTGAATAGAATACACATCACATTCTTAACATAATTAATTTTGTTGTTGTTGTTGTCATGGAAAACTCTATAACCGGTGAATATTTTTTGGCTCGATAACATACAGAATGTGGAATTTTTAGTTCCAGTCCGGACTCTGGAAATATGCACCCTCTATCCAATCAGGCTGCTGATAGTTATATATTTAGCAATTTGCATCAAGCATCACTAATACTAGCTTATAATTTATGCTATTTATTGCTATAAACATGAGTCATTGTTGAGGAGAGGCGTGCTGTTACTAAGCAATTGCACTTACTTTTTTCACCTGGTGGAAAAACAGAAAGCACTCTCACAGTGAAGGAGGCACGACATTGAGACATATCTAGGGAGCAGAAAACTAAAAGGCTCCCGTGAGTCGCACCAGTAAGCAAGAACAACTCCAGTGCTGAGCGAGGACATGAAATAAGAAGGAAACAATATTTTCTTTATGCTTCTGAGCATGTAAGGTAATGATTAAACATTAGGCCCCAGAGAATAGCAGTCTATTTCTGTTGCCCACAGGCTGTATTGCCATCTGGCCTGAGCGCTGGCCAGTCCCGGCATGCCAAGAATGTCTGCATAGGCTGCTCTGGGTCACTCCATCATTTTCACTTTACAAGAAACTCACTAAAACTGGGATACAAAACAAGAAAAGGGCCTGTTGTCTGCCAATACTCTTATATGCCAACATAAGCACATACAGCAGCCCCAAAAACGCCATTTTACAACATTATATTTTATTATACACAAAATATTAAATCGGCTGGCATCTGCAAACAAATCAATGCTCAAATGTTTCTTGTAATATTTTTCTGAGCCAATTTAAATCAGTTTGTGTTTTGGAGGGGCTTTATTTTTTTAACGAATTTGTAAAACCAGTGTTTTGCATTACATCCATTACCATTCAAAAGTTTGGGCTCAGGTGTAATTTTAATTCGGCAAGGATGCGTTAAAACGATCAAACTGATATGTTTCTAACAAATGCTTTTCTTTTGAATTCATCAAAGAACCATGAAGACAATACTAACTATGAAAGGCCACAAGTGTTTTCAACATCGATAATAATCTGAAATATTATTGAGCAGCGAATAAGAATACTAGAATGACTTCTGAAGGATCATGTGACACTGAAGACTGGAGTAATGATGCTGAAAATTCAGCTGCGCATCACAAAAATAAATTACATTTTACAGTAAATTCAAATAAAAACATGTATTTTAAATTGTAACAATGTATCACAATATTACAGTTTTTACTGTATTTAAAACAAATAAATGCAGCCTTGGTGAGCAGAAGAGACTTTTTTGTCCCTTAAATAGAGCTGACTATCAACAGCTACAACCAACAATACTATGCGAAGCATTAAACCTATTGCCAAACAATGATCTGTGCATGAAAGTCAAGTCAGTGGACCATGTCTACCCATCGCGTGGAAGACCATCTGTGCTTAACCTTCACATTAGAGTATAAACAAAGCATGAAACTGTATCGAGAGCCTGCAGAGCACTACTAAAAGAACAGTTAGGTGAACTCATGCCAACAATTCTATTATACATCGGCCTGGTTGCACAGGTGACAGATGGTACCGCTGATTAAAAAAGGTCTCGTGTAGTTCAAAGAGTATCTGCCTGAAGCTTCTCAGCCACATGCTGCCAGAAACTATAAACAGTTTATTGTGTGAACGTGCACCACTCTGAACTGTTTATTACAATGCTCAGACCCTTAGAAATGCTAACCGTTTATCAGGCTGTTTTTACAATTCATCAACTGAGAAATAGGTTTTTAGGGATGAACTATAACTAATTAGGCATGGATAATGGTGAAGTGGCGTTATCATAACTACAACCTCCTTTAAAGCGCTAAATTATTGATTCACCTATCAGTCCTCACACTCGCAAATAAACATCAGTATTTCTATTTGAATGAGAGGGTGTGTGGTCATAAGAGGAAACGAGCTGTGACAGCTTACGGTTAGATTTGATTCTGCAGCATTTCTAAATAAACTTCTAATGTGAATTATGAGAACCGTCTCTGCGCTTTTGAACTGAGCTAATAAGAGGGCTCAGTGGAAAATTAGACCTAGAGTACAGCATAAACAAATCAAAACTCAAAAGCTTGTATTATTATTGTTTGTAAGATGCTCTGGATAAAATCATCTGCTAAATGAATGAATGTAAACAACATTTTGGCTTCCTAAAGGTTACAGCTGATGATAGATGATACAGAATTAATGTGAGGGGAGTTCCTTAAATTTCAGAAATAAAATGCTTATGTCCAAAGTCCAAATCTATGAATTCAGCAAAAAAAGTACAGGATTTACTTTGAAACAGTTTTTACTCAGAAATTGGTGGTAAATTTCAGAAAATAATTACAATGAAGCTACACATTAAATTAACCATGAAAATATAGAAAGGTAAAAAAAACCCTTTTTTTTTAAGATTATTTTCCTGCAAAAATACTAAGATGAAATATATCTTCACAAATATATCTTCAGGTAAATCTTGATGTATGCCGATTTTTCATTGTTTGACTTGTTAAAATATTTGTTTTATTTACATTTACAAAGAGTTTGAAAATGTTTTCGTGAAAAAAAAAAACAGTTTGGAATTAACTCGTTGTATAAAATTCCCTATAGAGCCTTGAACTGCGATTTCTGAACCAAAATATTCACTTTAAACATCCCTGAGAATTTAAAGATGACTGTGACCCAACAATTACAGCAGCCAGTCTGTTATTTTCACTTCATCCTCTTTGCCAAAATGACATACACATCATACTAACTATCTCCACCCAGTCATCATTTGTTGGCACACAGCAGCATTCTATTGGCTTGCAGCTGTTAAATTCACTATAATATTTATTCTTAGCCTGCCCAAATATTAAGAATTAGATGTCTTTTGTGTCACGATCTTAGATATTACAGCAGCTAAAAAATGCAGTTCACTCGGTTTTACTTTCATGACATCTCAAGTGATTGCATCAGTCAAAGTTACTTCAAAAGCATGATTTATGATCTAGTCTGATACATTTGTTAACTCTGATATTTATACTGCGCAGAAAGTTTGATGTAGGATTTACTTTGAAATGAAATTTTGTAGAAAGACTGAACCCTTTTCTTGTAAATCATACTCCAGTAATCTATTTTATTTAACTTTGAAATATTTAGTTTTACTGTGTACATATGTACTTTACATTCTACATTTTAGTGCTAATATTATTATTTTACATATAATTGTTTTGTCCAATTGACACCATTTTTTTCTCATTATTTAACTGCATTCTGATAATTAAATAAAATTAAATAAATAAAATGGCTGAATCTGCTCATGCCAACACATTTAGTTTTAGTAATGATAGTTTGCGTGTGAAAACTTTCCCACTAACTGATACCAGTTATCATCTTCCAATCCCTGATTAAAGGCCACCAGGATTTTGCGGTTCCCGACGTGACAACAAACAAAATGTTCTTTCAGCACTCACTTGACATCACATAATCCAGTGGCTCAAAGAGAGCTTTAGGTTTCCCCTGAGGAACAAAGCTTAAGCCTTTAATGGAGGCCCGTTACTGCTGGTACCTATGATTCAATGTCTGACGGAGTAATCCTACGGAATGCCTTGTGTGTCATTTGGTGGAAAATTTATCAAAATCCCCAAAGGTATCCCTAGAACCGTGACATTTCCTGATTACATTGAATTATTTTCTGAAAAATTTGCCTATTGATCTGTTGTAAAAGTACTGAAGTATGTCTGATACTTCAGCCAGACCTGTGTTTTTTCACGCACTGGTCAGTTTTCTTTTTGTTTTGTTAATAACTGCTTATTTTATTACATTGTATCTATTTGCATCTGAAGTTTTCAATTATAATACATATCTTTAAAGCCTGTAAGTTTCCTTTAAAAGCATACAACAAACTGTTTTACCATATCAATATTCTTAAGGTTTGTTAATTTGTATTTTTGATTATATATTTTATATATTGCATTATTTTTAGATTTCTATGTTATATTAAAGTTTTAGTTATTTTGTAGAGTGTTTGTCATTAATTAATTAATCTTGGTTTTGCATGCATATATACAGTCTTTTAATTTAAAGTTTTTATTTTACTACATAAAGTTAAACTTAAAATGAAGGATTTTTGTATGTATATATTTTTTCAGTTAATGTTTATTTCAAAAAAAATATTTATTTATTTATTTTTTAAATTTATTGTAGTTTCATAGTTTATTTTTAGTTAATATACTTTCTTCCTAAAACATGATGCTTTTTCCTGGCTATACACAGTATTTGTAATCTGTAAAACACTTTAATATGTCACCAAAATTAAAAAAAAGGCTTTATACAGTGTTTAAATTTAAGAAATGCATGCAAATAAGTGCATAGTTAGTTAAATAAAGGCTGATTTTAACATTTACAAAGGAATGTATGTTGATATTCATTAGTGAAACTAGTTACTCTGTTCACCTGTGGTGTCTAACCCTTAACATTTTACAATAAACAACTATTTTTTTCTATTTCCTCTCTCTTCAAGTTAGGCAAGACTGACAAGCTGCTATCCAGACTTTTAGGTCATGTCCATCAAGTGTAGACTTTTTGCTAAAATACCGTTCTGAGCGACGACAAAAGTTAGCCTTACCACTCTCTGCAGGATCTCTTTGCTCTTGTCGTCAGTGCAGAAGTCAGAGAACATGTTCCTGTGCACAAACACCAGGCCGTTGAGGAAGAGCCAGGAGGCCAACCACAGCAGGACGACCAGCAGAGCGCTCCTCCGGCACACCTTCACCCCCAGACACCTGAGGGCCCCGCGCAGGGACCGCCGCATCTGTCGGGACCCCCTTCGGCAGGAGCCCTCTGCTTTCCTCTCAAGGATGTGGGAGTCAGTGGCATCTGTGGCGCCTCGCTGCTGTCGCTTGCAGATAACCTCCTCCTGACGTCTCCACACAGCAGATCCCTCTCTCGGCTTGTTTTGTGAATGAGCGAGGCGAGCGCTGGAGTGTGAAGAACGCCTGAGAGTCGAGGCCGGACTCGCTCTGCCTCATTCACTGACTCTTTCTCTAGGCTCCAATGTGTTTTCACTCTGCCTCTGGCTCTCTATTCCCTCTCTCTCTCTCTCTCTCTTCATACAACACTCCACCTTTTTTCCTTCTGCTTCCCGCCCCCTTCTTGAGTGCTTTCCTCCTTTGGGTCGCCTTCTTCTCTGTTTCCAAGGCAGCCGGGCCTTTCCTGACGGCGCACAGTGCCAGATCCGTCTCTTGTGCCAGACACGGACCCTCGGATTACTTCACTTGAAATCTGTTTGCATTCCAAGCACCGCAAACAAAACAAGAGGCCGGCGTGTAGCAGTATTACTGCTTATTTGATTAGGGCCGGACTCTCCCACAGTGATAATGCCCACGTATTTGATTTGCTCGAGGGCTGAGCTTGCAGTTCTGCCGCTAACGGCAGCAGTGGGAATCTCAGCGGTCGTTTTTTTCCCTTCGATTGTGAAAGTCTGCAGCAGCAGCCGCAGGTGAACAGAATCCCTAATCGCTCGCCTCATAAAAGAAAGTGCTTCTTGGCCAAGAGTGAGGATCGTTCAGCTGTTTTATGTGTGTTTCTTTAAACCCCGACGCGTCGGAGACCAGTGTCTCGGGTGACTGTAATTGCCAATTAGATAGGCTTGTGCACTCTGTGAGGGATTCTGTCTTCAAACGTATTAATGCTATCAGCAAATCACCGATACTCTTGAGATCTCCTGCGTTTTCTCATAGTCCGTGGAGTGCTGAATGAGCACATTGTTTGCACATGGAGTTGTATTTGTTTCCACTTTGAGGGTCTTGCTTAAGGCCTTGTATGAGGTCATTTGGAAATACAATATTTCAGTTGGCCGTTCCAATGATTTTTATTGTTTTTGAATGTTCGTCAAGGCTGCATATAACCATTAATTATAAGAAAATATAGTGAAATGTAATTTATTCATGTGCTCAAAGCTGAATTGTCAGCATCATTACTATCTTCAGTGTCACATGATCTTTCAGAAATCATTTTATGCTGATTTACTGCTGAAGAAACACATAAAAACATTTATGTTCCTGATGTTTTTTTCTTTGATGGACAGAAGGTCTGAAATAACAGCGCTTGTTTACTTGAATTAATTCAGTGCATCCTTGCTGAATAAAAACATTTGTTGTATGTTAAGTGATAATTATGCTCTGAGAAATATATAAAAAACACAATTTTGGAGTTCACAGATAAAGCAAGTTGACTTTTTATTCAAAGAAAGTATAATCCTGCCATCTTGTGGTCCTGTGACACCGTTACAATTACTTCAATATAAAACACAAGGACGTTATTGATGAATTAGAGGGGAAAATTATTTTTATTCAAAATATTATAAATATATTCTTACCCTCCTCAGTGATGGACCATCTGGGTTTTTCAGAAGAGAATGTTGTCATAGTTGGGTAAACTTCTGTAAACGCGAGCCTACATTAAATATATGTTTTATCAAAAAGCAAAAGAAAAACTCAATTGCGCTCATCAAGCGTCCCTTGGCGGAGGACATAGGTAACAGCCCAAAACACTTTAAAGTTTATGGTTTAGGTTTTTATCACAATAGATATTTTTAAACCGCTAAACATTTTTTTTGTTGTTGTTTACCATTTATTTAATTTATGCAGGTGCCCTCTTTTATTTTATTATAAAATAGTATCTGTGGTGGACTTTATGTGATTGTTAGGATTTAATTTAATTAATTTAATTTAATTTAATTAATTTAATATCATTACTTCTAATATTTAGAATATGGTTAGGTATCAGGCATTTATGGTAAAACATACACTTCAATGTCATTTCTACTCAAAATTAAATTGTTTTTGTAAGAATATTTGAAATGACATATTTCAAAAAGTTAAAATGTATTACATATGTGATTATGTGTTAATTTAACCCATGAAAATATGTCTGCTTTTTATAAGCATTACCAAAGATTATAAAACATAAAAAGTACTTTAAAATGTCCACTTAAGTTTTACTTTAAAATACATGGCTAAGTATGCTTTACATGTATTAAAGGAATAGTTTACCTAAAAATGCAAATTACCCCGTAATTTACTCACCCCCAAGCCATCCTAGGTGTATATGAAAAACCAGCATTACCAAGCTTGGAAAAGTTTTTAAAAAACTCTCTCTAAGTCTAAAAGAAAAAAAGTCAAATAGATACATATACATAATGGAGTTACCATGTAAGTAAACAAGTATTACAGTGTTGCACCAACTCCAGATCCAACTCCTCTCACTTAACATATCCCTACACCTACCCATCTCCACCTCCTGGATCACATTGTTCCAATTACTCTTATACATACTGCTGTTACAAAATATAACCCTCCCCTCCTTTTACCCCCCAAAATGTTTCATGGCTGCTTTTATTTTTTAAGTTCTTGTTTGAGTTATTTGTTGTGTCTTTGTTTCCTGGATCTTCCCTCATTGTTGCCAGCTGTTTCTAGTTGGTCAGTTAGTTACTTGTGTGTGTAAATGCCTCTTATTCTCCTCTTTCAAATGGTTCATTGTGTAACCTGTGTAACAAAAAACACATTGGAAGCTGCTATGACTAGAAAACTTGCATCAGCTGGGACTTTTTGTTATTTTCCCACACATGGACATAAATGTGCCACAGCAGTGCTATAGCCCAATTATGAGATAGAGAGATGATTGGCTGCCATATCTGAATTTCTCTCATCATCAGCACCAGTTCTGCCATTACCTGGCTGTCGGCCTTACAGAGACCATCAGCACTCTCAGAGCGTTTCAGCAGAATGCAGTTCTTTCTTTACGGACCATGCATTTAGCATAATCTAAGAAATCTAAGTTCAGATGGTTCAGATGCCTACAAAACATCATTAGTCTGCATGTTGCATTCTACAAAACCTTTACCTGGAGCCAGATGTCAAACATGCCAATGATTAGCTACAACCATGATCCAAGGCAAGAGACATGGCGACCATAAAAAAAGTTATTTACCATCTTCAGTAATTTCAAACCACTTATTTCTTTGTACACCACTGTTTTAATATTTTAATACTAAATTTCCTTCAGCGCTTCCGAAGAGGAGATTGCACGGCGTCGGATGCTGAAGAATTTGGCTCATCACCAAACACCAATGACTTTTGAAAAGATGGAAACATAATTTATGTATTTAAAAAGTGTATTTCCATCTCTTTTACAATGATTGTAATGATATGCTAAAATGACTGTACACATATGTGTTTTGGTGATGAGATTTTTGCTCAAGGTTTGCATTTAAAGTCCCAGAGGTGTCTGACTGGGATCAGGACTGAATAAATCATTTCTTTTTTAACCTTGCTTTAAACACAGATACATTGGCCTGTTAGAATAGAAAAGAGTATCATCCTAACTGTTGCTATAAAATTAGAAGCACAAAACTGTTCATTAGAAAGAAGTTTCCCAATACTTTCTGCAATATATGTATAAATGTTATCTGAAATGAAGAAACTGAAACATTTAAATGCTTTAAACTTTATTGTGATTAGCAAAAAGAATAACTTTTTGAAGTGCTACAACAGTAAGGAACAATACGAAACCTAAAAGTATGAAGCCTTGTGTGGAAGTTTTGTGACATGGTGGTATTCAGAAAATTGTTTAACCTAAAGCTTTGACTTGTCTAGCCATGCAGTTTAAATGTATCTGACTACATTAAATAACAAGTACACTACGGTTTATGTTAAAGTCATAACTCTTAGGATGTATAAATGTTATTAAGCTAAGAGAACTAAAAGTAACCCTTAGAATCCATGTAAACACACAAGCAGTGGCCCAAAGAGAAACAGTGAAACAGAAATACTAGTATACAATCCATCCCTCATCCACACTTAACAATTACAGAAATCTTATACTGGTTTTCTGCAGAAATTCTGCAGAACATACACAAGTGCCTAGAAGCAGTGGTTACATTCATGCAGAAAGAACAGATGTTTTGTAATAGTATTACCAAGCCAAAAAAGAAATACATCCCAACAAAATATGTTAATTAGCTGGTTGCCATTATTTCATTGTAGTTTGATCTGATCAAATCTCATCTGATTTCAGAAGTTGGTAGTTGACCTTTGTTCCCCTGGATTTGTAGACCATCATTCC
>JAUMHE010000082.1:1733527-1750592 GCA_032359235.1 Enteromius mattozi | reverse complement strand
AGTCATAATCATAATTCATAATCAGTAGTACACATTTAAATGTTTTTGTTTTGCATTTAGAATATGTCCAGATATATTTCAGCCTATAGGGATGCCTGCACTTGATGGCCAATTTCACATGTATTTTGTGTATTTTCAAAATACAAAATGCTATTTGTATTTTAATACATTTTTTACACAGTATTTTGTATTTGTTTGTAAATACATTTTTCCACTCAGTATTTTGTATTGTTATTTTAGATACATTTCTATGTATTTATGCCCATCTCTGCAAGTGGGATATTTTGAGACAAAGGTTTTGTTAATTATTTTTGTTCAAGGTAAATAAATAATCAGTTCTGCCAAACACAAAGGAATATGTTTTGGAAAAAGTTTGTAACCAGGCTATTTTAGTAGGGGAAAAAATACTATGTAAGTCAATGGTGACCAAAACAGCCTGGTTACAAACTTCCTTCAAAGTATGTTCCTTTTGTGTTCAGCAGAACAAAGAAATTCATACATGTCTGGAACTACTCGAGGGTGAGTGAATTAGTTAATTTTTGGGTGAACTATTCTTTTAAGGTTTGTCTTTATCCCCGTTGTACCTTATTATTTAAACAGTCCACTAGATGGCGGAAGATCCATTTAACTTTAAAAATCCACTGAGGGCCACTCATCATAAGTATTTAAGGGTGGTAACCTTATAGCATTTGGGTGCTAATATGTACCTTTATGTAACCAAATAGTAAATTTAAGAATGCAGTTTAAAATTAGCTAAAGTAAGCACCAGCTAAATCATAAGCATAGTCAAGTTGACTATTGTGTGTTCTGGTGCTGTCCAGATGAGGTCAGTGTTGTGTAATGCATTTTTTTATATGAATATTACATAGATCAACACCAGTTTTTGAGAGGCTGATTACACCGCTCTCAAGTTGTGTTTGAGTCCAGATATTTTACATGGAGAACCATGTATTTTTTTTATAAGGAGTAATTCATAATTTCAACTTTCAATGTCTAACTTCTTGCATATTCACAACCAATGTTTTTTTATTATTATTGTAACATAAATTGCAACATATTTGTATTTTAAAATAACCCACAGTGATATTAAATGTGAAATAAGGATGGTGACAGACTGAAATGAAACTCAAAAATTCAGACACATTCTCATAACTGGATGCAAAAGTTTGATCTACTGTATGCGCACTAAAATATGTCTCTCTGAATAACAAAACACTCTTATCTGTGCAGTTCTGATGTATAAGGGACTAGGGATGAATCAGATGAATAGAAGAGTCTGTAGTGTGTTTAGTTCGCTGCCCTGTTTGCTGAGTTGTTGCTATAAGGAATGATCTGATAGTTTGCTTTTGTATAAACAATTTGAAAAGAGCCATAAATATGACCCCATGTGAAATAAGTCTGCAGACGGCAGTTCTTTTGGAAACATGAATCTGTGCCCAGTCCAGCACCATGTTCAAGATGTTATATAAATGTTTAGGCACTGGAGCTATATATAATTTCTTACCATGCATTTTAAGCAGACACTTTGGACTCATCTCTAGGCTAAGCATCGACATCAAATATATCTGGGGATGACCAGTTGGTTTAAACAAATGAGACTCAAGCAGATTCCAGATACGTTTTCGACGCCTTATTGGGCATGCTGTGACAGACTCCCACATGCTTTACAGTGAGTTAGTGATACCGCAGCTAAAAACGTTTGGATATTCCAACTTGCACAGAGAATAGAGGGAATATAAGTGTCCTCCCAGTCGTAAGACAGGAGGTCTCAGCGCTCTGGTTCTTACAGACATGTGAGCGAGCCACTCTGACCCACTTTCCTCTCAGCTGAGTCGACTGCAGCTGTTAAACATACCAAAGTAACAGCTCTAAACCAGCCTTTCATGATCCTTGGAATAAGCATTTCATATTTTAAAATATCTTACACATGATCCTCTTCTGTTTTTGATCAATACACTGTATCGCTCACCTTGTTAGCAAGTTATGTGGAACTATCAACACAGTCTCACGACCAGTTCGTATGTATTTGTATGAGGTGGAAAATTTGTGCCAATTTGTACAACCTCACTTGTACGATTTTGTACGATTTGTCTAAACCCCAGTGATGGGTAGGTTTAGGGGCGGGGTTAGGTGTAGGTCATTCATACAAATTCATATGAATTGGCAACTCGTAAAATACCTATGATTTAGCAAAAATCGTATGAATTCATATGAGTGCGGTTGTACGAATTTGTATGAAAGTTAAATATGTACGAATTGCCAGGTTGAGATCAGGTTGGGAACTATAGATATACTGTAAAAATGTGAATTATTTGTTTACAAACTGACCATTAAATACAATACAATCATTAATTTATTTTCTGAATAAAATGCTATTATTTGACATTATTATTTTATTTTTAGAATTCTATAACTCTAAAATATGTTACAAATATTTAGCAAAGAGAAATCACCAAAATGTGAAGATGTGAATTAATGATTCAAAAATAAAACCGAAATAAATCACTTTGGAAATTGACAACAAAACTATGTACATATAAAGAGAATTTATTTTTTAATCAAAAATGTACATTTGTACTTATTAAATAAAATTATAAATAAAATCGATTTGCAACCCGACAAAATATACAAACATTTTATTTTTAGAATAGCATTTTATTGCATTATTTACATTATTTACTTCATTTTTAGTTATTAAATAATTAAATATTATATAGTTAATATTGGCCCGGTTTCACAGACAGGGCTTAGACTAAGCCAGGATTATAGTAAAAAGTTAAATTAGGACATTTAAGTTATGTTTTTATAAACATTACTGGGGTGGATCTTGAGACAAAACAAAGGCACTGATGTATTTTAAGATCAGTCAGTGCAAGTTTATTTCAGTTGAAACAGCTAAGACTTTTAGTCTAGGACTAGGCTTAAGCCTTGTCTGTGAAACCAGGGGATTAACATTTAACTTTAGTTAAATGAGTATGTTTTATTTTATCTGTTTCCTTTTTTTTATGTCATAATTTAATGTTCTTTTCATTTTATGGAGGACTAATTTATTTAACAATTCCTTTCTTCCCAAATGGCTTCACAGCTTCAAATTCACGCTCCGAGTGCATAGATCAGGATTAAAATTCAAATGTAAAACGCTTTTGTAAATCACTCCTATTTCAGAGTTTACGTACACAATATCCAGCTGAAAGGCCTTTGTGTTTGTTAATACTGTGCTCTAAATAGTTGTGTCGAGACTGGACTTCCTCTATTGTTAGTTACATGCTGCTAAGTGTAGAACGGCTTGCTCAGCAGCTGTTGAGAATAATAGAAGGTTGAGTGAGCAGGATTTACGTCCAAGGCTGGAACAAGAGCCTGTGTGTTACGAGACACAAGCGGATATGAACAAAGCATGTGTTATTCAGAAAGACCTCACCTATCCTCCATAGGATTTTAGCTCAACTTTAACTCTAGGCAAGTCAAATCTGTCTGACTACATTCTCAGAAGAATGTGTGCAAAAGCTATGGCTGCGGTGGTATCTTTTCAAAAGGTACTAATATGCAGTATACTAATATATACACTTTAGGTAGTGATATGTACCAAAATACACACACTTTAGTGTTAATTAGCGTATAAAGTACAACATATTGCACAGTGGCAGCTCTTTTGTACATTTTAAAATATGAATCAGTATTTGCTCCAACCCTTAAAAGAAAGAAAAACACTTTAGTGTTACTTTTTTATTTGCTATAGAAATAATTTGAATATACTAAAGAGCAAACTTAAAATAATGTTTTCAGACACTAAACTGCATGTTAACTAAAAGCGAATGAAAATGAATCACACTTCAAATTAGTATTAAATTCAATTTAATGCTTAATTTAGCCCAAATAAGCAGGACTTAAGTACATCTTTACTCTATATGAAATTTCATAATTCTATTGCCTTTGAAAGATGGTTTAAGTATGCCAGCATTTGAGAAACTAAAATGTTCAATTGAAACTTGATAATTGCACATTCGTAATGATAAAGCTGCAGTTTAATACTTTTAAAATATATCTAAGATTTAAGTCATTTACATGTGCTTTAGTATGTTAGGCAACACATGAAAATAAGTTTAGTGTATATAATAACAATAATGATAATAATTATTATTATTATAAAAACCAAGAATGTTCACTTAAACAGTACAGATATATGTGGTCCTCAAAAAGCATTTATTGAAAGCACAATTGGTTTGCTAGGACTTCAGTCATCCACAAACAAAACATGAAAATCCAACCCAGGCTCACTGCAAATATGTGCCTCTAAATACATTACTGCAGCATCGTTATTATACCGTACTGTGAAATATTGCTCTGTTTGTACTACAATGCATCAGGTACGTATTGTGGTGGTTCATAATTCAAGTATTCGAGAAGTGTCACTAACAGTTAATGCTCTATCGTGTTGTAAATATCCTCTACACCTAACCCAACGATAGTGTGAACAAATCCAAGTGATATAAAAACGCCTTTGTTGACGTAGCCGTGCTATTTTACCTTTCGTATGTGGATTTTAGCTGTTTTGTTGAACCATCAACTCACGGGGTTCGAACCGGAGCTCTTCATCACCTGAATTCAACACGGTATCGCATGAGCTACCGAGCAAACGTATTAAGTAAGAAAACCCATGCATATGAAGCTGATATGTAAGACTAACGTTAAAATATACCAGTTTTTAAATGACACAGCAGGTTAAAATTGGTTTGAATTAACAACATAATATTCCTCAAGTAATTATACAAAAATTAGGCATTATTAATCGAAACTGTAGACTTGCAAATCGTCCTTTGTGTGAAAAGGGAGTTTTACTGCCTCTAGTGTTCATTTCAACTGGAAACTGCAGTGATTTGTATGTATAAGTAAGTTTTTTGGAGTTTGGCAGAAATGTAGGTAGAGGAACGAACCTAGGTTGGAAAAATCACAGCTTATAAAAACAACAGAAAAGAAACTGCAAAGATGCATCTGCCGTTCACTCGTTCACCTCTTCCTCATCATCCTCAAAAGCTTCCTCACCATCGTTGGCCGTAGCCTCCTGGTACTGCTGATACTCCGACACCAGGTCATTCATATTGCTCTCGGCCTCGGTGAACTCCATCTCATCCATTCCTTCTCCGGTGAACCAGTGCAGGAAGGCCTTGCGTTTGAACATAGCCGAGAACTGCTCGGAAATACGCTTGAAGAGCTCCTGGATGGCAGTGCTGTTGCCGATAAAAGTGGAGGCCATCTTAAGTCCCCTGGGAGGGATGTCGCACACCGCCACTTTAACGTTGTTGGGGATCCACTCGACGAAATAGCTGCTGTTCTTGTTCTGGATGGCCAACATCTGCTCATCCACTTCCTTCATAGACATAGGGCCGCGAAAAACGGTAGCCACAGTGAGATATCGCCCATGCCTCGGATCGCAAGCGGCCATCATGTTCTTGGCGTCAAACATCTGCTGGGTGAGTTCAGGTACAGTGAGCGCACGATACTGCTGACTTCCTCTCGCGGTCAATGGAGCAAAGCCGGGCATGAAGAAGTGAAGGCGAGGGAAAGGCACCATGTTGACCGCTAGCTTGCGCAGGTCTGCGTTCAGCTGCCCGGGGAAGCGTAACGAAGTGGTGACGCCGCTCATAGTTGCAGACACTAAGTGATTGAGATCGCCGTACGTGGGAGTGTTGAGCTTGAGCGTGCGGAAGCAGATATCGTACAGCGCTTCGTTATCGATGCAGTAGGTTTCGTCGGTGTTTTCCACCAGCTGATGCACAGAGAGCGTGGCGTTGTAGGGCTCCACCACTGTGTCTGACACTTTGGGTGAAGGCATGACGCTGAAGGTGTTCATGATGCGGTCGGGATACTCCTCTCGGATCTTGCTGATCAGAAGAGTCCCCATTCCCGACCCGGTTCCTCCGCCGAGGGAGTGTGTGAGCTGGAAGCCCTGCAGGCAATCGCAGTGCTCACACTCCTTCCTGACCACGTCCAGGACAGAGTCCACCAGCTCGGCTCCTTCCGTGTAGTGGCCCTTGGCCCAGTTGTTTCCTGCACCTGTCTGTCCTGCCAAAGCAATGCAATACAAGAAGATCGGTTTGCATTCAAAACAAAATGTAATCTTTTTAGTCACTGGAACCGTGTAGCAATTGTGCAGCTTTCGTCGCAGCCTGCATGACCTTTGTGTTCATTCTTGAGACGCATTATTGAGTATTTTCATAATTTAATGTTGTCTGTTTCCTCATTTGAAAGTAAAAGCTGTCCACATACTAGTTTTGAAAGTGCACAGGCAGTCAGTACTAAAATCAGACATTTATATGGACACTATATTTATAGTTCCTCATGATCTACACTATACTTTAAAAAAGGTGGAATAAAACATAGGAATAAGGTAAGGTGGAATTCAGATGTTTTTATTGTTTGTTTGTTTTTTTTGCTGGGCACCAATTAATTGCGATTAATTGCATCCAAACATAACATACGTGTGTGTGCTGTGTATATTTATTATGTATATATAAATACACATGCATGCATGTATATATTTAAGAAAAATATGTTATGTTTATATATTAAATGTATTTGTATATAATATAAATTGTATGAATATAACTATATAATACATGTAAATATTTTTAGTATATATATATTATATGTGCGTGTGTGTGTCTGACTTTTTTTCTATTCAGCAACATTGTGGTAAATTAGGTTGATATCTACAAAAACAAAACATCTCTAGTGCCATTAATATTATGTTTGCATGAAATTAGTTTCAAACAGAATCTGACTTCAAAATACACTTTCAAAACAAGTGCGGGGAGAAAAAAAAATTATGAAATTAAATTTTATTTACCTTCTGTTATCATTAATATTGAAGAATTGTAGAATAATGTAAGTTAGTTCAATACAAATTTTAGTTTGAAGGAATAAAAGCAAGTGTTCTAAGAAAACTTCAAAAACAATTGTTCTTTACACATTTTTTGGCTCAAAGCTATAACAGTCCTACAAGTAATAAGTAGAATAGTTGATAAAATGAAAGTTTGACATGTTGACACAGTACCAAAGATGAAGTTGTCTGGTCGAAAGAGCTGTCCGAACGCCCCAGAACGAACACTGTCCATCGTTCCAGGCTCCAGGTCCACCAGCACAGCTCTGGGAACATACTTGTGAGCTGAACACACACACAAATATTTTTTATGGCTGTAAACCTTTGAGTGCTGTAAAAGTTATTCAGTGAAATTGTATTAACCAGCTTCTTATAATTATAAATATAGTATTAATTAATAAATGAAAAAACAACCAGGGTATCATTTATAATTCAACTCCTATTTATTTTCATCCATTTATGTAAATGATTAAAACATTATGCTAGTGAAGTCAAGGCAGCTCAGGAAATTCCTGTGAGCTGACTACACCGTTTAAACGTTTAAGGTCATTGTGAGTTTGTGAGGGGGAGAGACACGCGTACTGACTCATACTCACACACTGACACACATACTTACAGGACGCCTCGTTGTAGTATACATTAATTCTGTCCAGCTGCAGGCCTGAGTCACCCACATAGCTGCCGGCTGGATCGATGCCGTGCTCGTCGCTGATGACTTCCCAGAACTATATGTGTCACAGTAGTTTAGATGTCAATTCAGTTTCCCCAAACTGGACTCAGATTCTCTGCATACTAGCTCTCAGCAGGACGCATCTCGACACACCCTTATGCAGCTGATGCGCCCTTAAAATGTAGCGGATTGTTGCCATGACTCAAGGATTGCGCATTTGAGTACACTCATTAAACTGCATGTAAATATAACTGGTTGTGAGGCCTCTTATATACTGAAATGGATAAAAAAAAAAAAAAAAAAAAAAGAAGAACTGAATCTTAAGAGTCGGAGTTTTTTTAATCACTAAAAAGTAAGGATCTGGAATCAAACCATAGTAGTACGTTTGGTTTCCAAGAAAAGAATCGGATCATATGAATCATTTGCTTGAGAATCGAGCCACACTGGTCGCGCAGTACGTTTTGATTCACATAAAAGAACCGGACCGGACGAGTCATTTTGGAAACTAAACCGGTCGCATTCACTAAAAACAATATGTTTCTACTCGCTAGGAATGTTAGAGAATCATTAACTTCAGGTATGCCCCCCCAAAAATGTACTGCATTCATCAAAATTAAAATAAATCGTTTTTTGAAAATGCAAAATGTAAAGTTTTAAAACGATAAGAAAAAAAAAAACAAACCTTTGTTCCGATCTGATTGCCGCATTGTCCGGCTTGAATGTGGACGATCTCCCTCATTGTTGTAGGTCTGAAGATGCTCCTCTGAATGAGCTCTGGTTCTGACACACGATCTTCAGCGTTCACTCTGCCTCTCTCTCGATTGGTGGCGATTTGAATGACATATCAGCTGCACAATCACAAGTGTGCTCTCATGTCTAGTCACTGTCTGACTCTGCATTACTTTTCAAAATATATATTCTTGCCTATAAATGCAGTAATAAAGGCTATGTATTGCTCTCCAAAGTCCAGAGTAACATGTGTGACCTGACTCTAATGTTTCTATAGAAAGTCTAGACGTTCATGTTTGGCAGGCTACTTACATTTTTCCTTTCCAGCAGTGTCTATAAAAATATAAACTTGATTTCTTCAATTTTGCACTGAAACTGGATCTTATTTTTTTACTTACTTATCTCTACATTATGACTTTTTTTCTCTGAATTCTGCGTTCATTTTTTGTTTTGTTTCTCTCAATTCTGAGAAAATGTTTAATTGTGAGATATAAAATTTTGTTCTTATTATTATTTTCAAATGCAGAAATGCAATTTTGTACCATTTTGACATTTGGGAGTCTCATTCTCTCAGAAATAAAGGTACCAAAGCTGTCACTGGGGCGGTACCTTTTCAAAAGGTAACTCAAAGCTACATGTTAGTACTTAAAGTGTGCATATTTGAACCTAAAAGTGTACTTTTTGAAAAGGTACCGTCCCAGTGACAGCTTTTCTAAGGTGGTAAATCAGATAAAGTCTTTTAAAAATGCAGTCACATGCACAACAAGTTCACCTGCAGATCATTCTAGCATGATAGCCTGATAAAAGATGACATGCAAAATACTCAGCTCTCCTTTAGTACACAATTTATTTAAATTCACAGTAGATTTACATACATTTAATTTTAGAAATAAGCAGTTATGAAAGAAGCCACATAAAACATGACGTACCAAGGACAGAATATATTGATATTTGTCTAAGCAAAAATTAAACATGAGTGCAGTATTCATTTCTTCCCACTATTTTGATCTCTCATCAGCTGATGTGATCTTTTATCTAAGATTCCTCATCACCAATATACCGCAACACATACGTGGAGCCGCACAGGAGAACCTGACCCGCCAGTTTGGCCATGTACATGAAACACCACAATAAAGACCTGAAGAAGGAGAAAAGAGAGGTAAAACTTTTCAGACGGACCATTTAAAATGAACACTTTCCATGCATGGTAATCCCAGATTGCTCTTTAATCATTTTCAATGGAAAAAAACATCTTTATTAAACGATGAAAGAAGAATAGAAGCATTTTCACTAGTCATATGCATCTGTATATGCTTATTGATATGATTGTCCAGATAAAAATTAATTTAATGCACACTGCAGCCTGGCAATAGGAAATCTTTTTTTGGGGTGAATCTCTTACTTGAGAAAGTACTTGGTTCTGGTGCACTTGATGTCATATGAAAGTGTATATATTTCATAGAGTGTGGCTTTAATGGTGAGGCAGCCCAGAAAATCCTTTGGGTTCAGTTTGTACAGGTCAAAGCTCAGTTGAGCAATTCCACTTCTTCTTGGCTGTCTGAAACTTGGCAGAACCTGTGAAATATGGATTGAGGACAAAACAAACGTCTGTGAGACAAATCACCGATCGAAACGAGCGATTATGTCAAGAGCGTTTAGAGTAAATGCAAGCCTGCACCCTAGTGGAGCAAAAACACAAATATTGTTTTAGTAAATGTAACTCTTGCTTTGATTAAATGAATAAGCTTTACATAACAAACGCTGATGAATGTTTCAAATAAACAAAACTGATAAATGAACAACTGTAAAATAAAGCAACACATGGGTTACTGTTAATCAGCTCTAGGGAAACAATCCTGATTAGACCCAGATTCAAATCTGTTTTCATTGTTTGCTCAGTGGGCACAGATTATGAAACATAAAAATACAGTCATTTAAACCATAACTACCAGGTCATAAATATGACATGTGACAGTGGTAACGTGTAAATGTCTTATGCAGTGTTTTACTGTACATTCTGTAAAAACTTTTTTTTTTGGTTGTGATTTTCTAGCTTGCAGAACTACTCACCATCCTACTGTAGGTGTATGAGACTTTCTTCTTTCAGATGAATACAATCAGAGTCATATTAAAAAATGCCCCAACTTTATAATGCCAGTAAATGGAGGTGGAGATTTTTAAAGCAAAAAGTAAAAAGTGCATCCATCCATAATTTTTTTTTTTTTTTTTTTTAAAACACCAGCAGATGATAGGCGTAGCATCTCGTGAGAACCAAGTTTTGTTTACATCAAAGGAAAATCAGTATCTTCTTGCCATTTATTTGAATCCTCTGATAATCTTTACAAATCCACATTTTGTACTTCTGTTTCATGACCAGTGTTTTGTTTTGCTCTCTCCTCTTTGCTTTTGCGATCATCACATCTCTCTGGAGTTTACGCTATATCCCTGCATCTGCACTACAGTTAGCGAATATTATAGATTATAGTTTTAAATATGAATGTTTTTCTTAAATGCATCACTTCACTTCAGAAGGCATTTATTAACCTCCTGCAGCCGTGTTTTTGATTTACTTTTCTTGGGCTTCAAAATCTCAACCCCCATTCGCTTACATAATAAATCCTTTAAGAGCCAGGGCATTTTTATATAACTCCCGACTGTATTCACCTGAAAAAACAAAGTCATATACACCAAGGATGGCTTGATGGTAAGTAAATCATGGTGTAATTATTATGTTTGGGTGAACTATATCTAATTAATATTTCAGTAATTTGACAACACAAATGCATGTTCAAAGTTCTCTTATATGTCAGTTAATAGCCACATGATGTGCAGGTAAATAAAATTATTTCACTTTTTTTTATTTGAAAATATTATTTGTCTTGCTGAATATATATTGCAGTTAAAGAAGACAAAAAATGCACAGAATTTGGTCATTTATGCACATAAGTGTTGTACCAGTTTATTGGGGGTCCAAGGTTCCCCTTTCTCCAGGACCATGAATGCTGTGTTAGTAGGTAGAGACTGAAAAAAAGCCTCAGAGTCCACCACCGTCCCATCATCCTCCAGCACAAGTGTGAGGAACTGACACGTTATCAAGAAAGAACAGGCCACCTGTAGAGAGGACTCCTCATAAATTTGAATATCAGGTACCAATGCGTGTGATCGGTACAAATGATTATATTTGGTATATTAATTAATTTATAAATATCCAGTAAGATCTGAATGAAGCTCAATAAACAAACTGAGGTAATCATGAGGGCTTGCATGCACAACTGCACACAGAAAGCAGCTAAATATTTTAGGAGTACATATTTTCACATGGCATATTTCCATTAATTTTAAATATTTTGATATTGCATGTTTTCCATGACTGTAAAATAAATGTTGTAAATAAAAAGTTTATTAGAGTACATTTTGCAAAAAATAAAAAAAAATCAGTCTTTCTACTTTGCTACTTGCCTTTTTTTTTTTTCGAAAAAAGGTCGAAGTATACTTTGGCCTTTGCTGTAGACAAGTTTGTTTTGGTATTCGGCCCGACTCGCTTTTTTGAAAAAGCACATACCTGCTTTTAAAGGGATATTTGTGTTACTTGTTTTTATTTATTTATACTGTTTATAGTTTTTGTGTAATTACTTGCCTGTCAGTTTGTGGCAAAATATTTTGCAGTGTTCACATGTTGTTTATTACTGCATGTAATTCATTAAAATAGTTTAATTTCAAAAAGTTGATTACAAAATGCCCCTACATTTTTGGAATGTTTTTGTTGAATAAAATACTATTTTCCCCAATATATTTTATCATTGAGGATTTATTTTCGTCTCATCTCGTTCTCGTGAACCCAGTGTCTCATCTCGTGGGATAAGTTTCTCATCACACCCACTAGAAAACAGCAATGCACTTCACAATAAAGCTATTTTTATTGTGTTCTATTTTTGTTTGTTTGTTTTGCTGAAATGCAGCACTGAATATTAGTGTAATTGTATATAAGACCCAGAGCTCTGACCTGCTCCATGAGGTCTGCTAGAGAGTTAGCAGTGAAGCCTTTCCTCCTGCGGCGGTTCTGCGAGCAGACCTTGTACGGACGAGGCTGAGGTGGAGGCAGCATACGTTGGGCAAGAGACGTCTGCACCGACGACACAGACCTACAGCACCACATCCACACAATCAGAGCTGATCCTTTAACATGGCACAGAGCAATAACTGTTGTCTGAGAGGTTAACTTCAAAACTACTGTACAACTGCAATCTCAGGATAGCCTATTAGGAAAAAAAATGGACAAAACTCTCACTGGAGGAATATCCTTGATATGTTCTTTAAACTACTAATATGCAGCTTTAGTGTAGTATGCACCATTCAAGGGTAAATCTAAAACTACAGTTTGTCTGAATTTCAGAAATAACAGCTTGTTTGATAAGGGTGAGTTATGCTTATATAAACAGGAAGAGAATTGTTTACAGCATCTGCTATTGCAGCAATAATGCAATGCTTGATAAAAACACATTTAATAGCAAGGTATATTGCATTACAGATCATTTTCACAGTAGTTTTATTGTATTTAACTTACAGGAGTTTAATTATTTGATTTGAGCATGAGGAACTAAATTAAAAATGTAATACTTCAAAATAAAAGTCAATCTGCTGCATTATATATCAAAGACTAACAATAGACAATATAGCTTAATGCTAATGTTTATGTTTGTTCCTAACGCATTGTTAATATACCATTTGAAATTTTAAAACTGTATTCGCAGATGAATATTATACCAATTTGTTATTGTTCATTACATTCCCTTTCATTTTCAAGTATAATCACAAGTATAAATTATTTCCATTAAAATAATATCAAAACTGACTTTTTTTTTTGTTTAATTCAAGATAAAATTATTTAAAACAGTTTAATGAGTTAAAATAATGGAAAACATAGGCAGTCATGATTTGCTTCAATTAATGATACTATTGCTACTAAGAGATTAAATACAATTTATAAAAACTTACAACAATTATATAGAGAATTTCAAACTTGTATTTACACAAATAACCAAGAGACTCCCCAAAAATTATGCTGAGCTCTAACACTAAATATTAAATAGTCTGTTACCTCATTAGAGATGTGGGAACCAAGGTTTTCGCATACTCCATGCTTTACGTAAGTGCCGGAGAGGTTAAGAACACATCCACTGAGCTGTAACTGAAAACACTAATGCTCTAAGCAGACGTGTGACAGGAGGAGGAGGAGTTTGAATGACTAAAGCCCAGTAAATAAATTCAGATCTTTTTTCTAGCACAGTGTTATATTGATTGATTTCTAGGTTGTGAAAGTAGGATGAATTACAGAAGTATGCTGCTGTAATGGACCAGTTGGTGTTCCATGAATATAACATGAGTCCGTATAATATCCTACTATTATAAAAGCACCTGCTGGAGTAAAGGCTGCTGTTCACATTTACAAACAAACTAAATAATCATAAAATAGCTACACTGGGTGTAGCTAATGCTGAGATAATGTTTTATTATTAATGTATCAGGCGTACTGTTGTTGTTATGAATTACCTATTAAAAATGGTAAGTGGGCAAAATGGATTAATTAAAAATATATTACTGTGTGAATTGTTGCCACATTTTTAAACTAGTTTTCAGAAGTCAGGTTGTGTAAGATGCTGTCTTTAAAAAAAAAAAGAACAACAAAAAATTCTAGGCTATAGGCCTAACTCATTATTAAATATTATTGTTGCATATACTGGGAAAGTTATGTTGACTTTCTATTTTAATTTAAATTCGGAAAGAATATGCTTCCAAAACACCCTTAAATGAAACTGAGTTGATAAAGAAATAACATTGTTTAAAGGTCTGTATGCATGCTTAAACCGAGACACAACCACTTACCATTTAAAAACAAAAAAATGGATTAATTAATTAATTAAAAAAACGAGAGGGTGGTAGAATAAGACTCGAAAATATGGCAAGGCAATGCCCTCCCTGTTGAAAAAAAAAACAGCATATGCTGGTCAGGTATGTTTTGAAGCTGGCATGCTGGTTTATTCTTGTCATGTGCTGGTTCTAGACTGGTCCAACTAGCTTAAGCATAAACCAGTGAAAAACCAGCTTAAACAAGCAAAGGGCCAGCATTAACCAGCTTCAAAACATACCTATAACCAACATATGCTGTTTTTTTCAACAAGGCTGTCACTGAAGATTTGAGGATCAATCCCCTTTATATAACGTCACTATCGTAAATTCATAATAAGTCCACACATTATAAAACATGAGGGAAAACACGTTTGCTCTCTTTAGGGTCTCAGGTTAGACGCCATATGAATTCAGCACAGACGAACAAGGATATCAGGGACAGACTTAAAGTGTGCTTACACGCCATATCGTAATTAGCATAAATAAAAAGAAATAATTATAAACTGTAATAATAACACATTTGCAAAGCAACTGTTACTTGTGTTTTACTGCTGCCAGTAACATTCTTTCATGGCAGTTCATTTTTTTGACTGTCTGTAATGATCGCGGTGGAAACGTGCGGATCCATGTGCAGTTCTTTATTCAATGTCAACAGGCAGGGTCGATACACAGGCATACAGAACACCGGAGGCAAGGCAGAATCGTAGTCGGGGTACACAGGCAGATAGAAGGCAGGCAGCAAACAATTACAAAAGCGGGGTAAACAGACAAAAAGGTATCAAAAACAAGCAAAACAAACACGGCAATGAAACGCTTAGTGGAGATCGCCAGAGCGGATCAAGACTTAGCCGTGAACTGAATGTGAATGTGGTTTTTATGCTGTGTCATAATGAGTGAGTGGTTGTGGTGATGAGCTGCAGCTGTTGGTGCTGAGTGCAAATGCGAACAGGTGTGAGTGAGTGATGCATGATGGGATATTGAGTCCGTGTGTGAATGAGTCCAATGGTGATGTGAATGGTGCAATGGTTGCTGGGAACTGGAGTCCAAGGTGGTAGAGGTGGAGAAGGGGTTGGAGTGCCCTCTGGAGGGGCCGCTAGGAACTCCATCTTGACACTGTTGCTGTAGAACATATTGCATGTGTGCAAAAAGGCACCTTTTGAAACTGATTTTGGACATGTTTTGGAGACAGCATAACGGTTTAATTATCTACAATAAAACAGAATGAGATTTGGTGATAACTAAGCAAATATTCCAAATTTGGTTAGAACATACATTAACTAGATAGAGAAGTTGGCTTGAGAAAGCCGGAGCTGAAAGTTTGAAAAAGTTTTAAAAGTTTAAAAAAGTTTAAGAAGTTAGAAAAGTTAAAACGTTTTAAAAGTTTAAGTTTGAAATAGATTATAAAGTCAGATTATAGATAGATAGCATGATGTTTCTAGCATGATTAGCAATTTACTAGCATGATTAGCATGTTACTAGCATATTGCTAGCATGATTAGCAAGTTACTAGCATGTTGCTAGCATGTTTTTTAGCATTATTAGCAAGTTACTAGCACGATTAGCATGTAACTAGCATATTGCTAACGTGATTAGCAAGTTATTAGCATATTGCTAGCATGATTAGCAAGTTACTAGCATGATTAGCATGTTACTAGCATATTGTGAGAATGATTAGCAAGTTACTAGCATGTTGCTACCATATTTCTAGCACGATTACCATGTTACTAGCATATTGCTAACGTGATTAGCAAGTTACAAGCATATTGCTAGCATGTTGTTAGCATGATAAGCTAGTGACTTGCATGTAATTTAGCATGATCAGTGTGTTTCTAACATTATTAGCATGTTGCTAGCATGATTTAGATAGATTAGAAATAGTATTAGATAGAGTGGAAGCTTAAAAGAGTTTAAATGGGTTAGAAATAGTACATAGAAGGGAAGTCTGATTGAGTCTAACTGGCTGCAGTGTGTTTAAATTTAAAGCTGACAGAGTCGTGGCTCATCTGAACATTCAGTGAATGGGAGTCTATGGGACTTTTATGATTTTTAATCTTCAGTTTTATGAAAACTATAAGCCAGATCAGTTAGAAAAGACATAGCACACCCCGTGAGATCAGTCTGAAGATCTGGGCCGAGTTTGGAGTCTGTAGAGTTAAAGCTTAAAGTTAAAGTAGAGTTTGAGTCAGAAATTTTAGTCTCAGAAGAATAATAATAAGTTTAAATAGTATCTTTCTCAAGACAACTTAATAATACACCGACCACCAAACCCTGCTAGAAAAGAAAAACTAAACAGAAATTCTAATGGTTTCTGTTACAAATTATAAAAATTACAAACCATCAATTATTAACCATTACAACCCCTTTGAAAAAAATGGTTTCCTGTTGTGTGTTTTGAGGTGAGTGAGTCGTCTGAGGTGAGTAGGTTAAAGGATACAGTTCTTATAAATAATTTCATATACACTATCATACATGCAAATATGAGCGTTTGTGTCAAAATTAAAATTGTAATAAGTTGTAGAGTTACAAATGACCTGCTTCTATCATCTGATCGTGGTCGTATCTCATTATTAGTGCTATTGGATTTCAGCGCTGCGTTCGACACTATTGACCACAACATTCTCTTGAATAGACTAGAAAACTATTGGCATATCAAGAACATATCTAAATTGCGACCTATGCTCTCAACCTCAAATGCAGAAAATTCATGCGTTTATGACCTCGAGGTTAGATTATTGTAATGCTTTATTGGGTGGTTGTTCTGCAGGCTTGATAAATAGACTACAGCTCATTCAAAATGCAGCAGCCAGAGTCCTTACTAGAACCAGGAAGTATGAGCATATTAGCCCGGTTCTGTCAACACTGCACTGGCTCCCTATCAAACA
>JAUMHE010000082.1:1694477-1728650 GCA_032359235.1 Enteromius mattozi | reverse complement strand
CTCCTTAGAGGGGGGGCTATGTCATGATCAGCTGGATGTGCCAGCTCAGGCCACTGGAGGGCACTCCAGCGCCCAGCAAACTCTGAACTCTGTATGTCTATCTCTGTTTACAAACCCGGACTCATGTTTTCGCCCATCTCGTTTGTTGTCATGGTGTTTCATTGTTGGCTCCACCCATTGACCTAGTTACTCATGTATAAAGTCCCCGGATGTCTGTATGCTGGTCACGGATCATTGTTTATGTGTATTGCCGTCAATCCTGTGTTTCTCATTCATGTTCGTTTTTCAAGTGTTCTCTTGTGGATTTATCGTTGCCGACCATTGCTCCCGTTTGGATTTACGCCTTTGTCTAGCCCCGTGGACTGAGTTTGTTATTGTTATTGACCTACGCTATGTTTCTGGATTATTCTGCTGCCCTCGCCTCTGATGTGTTTGTTTGCTGGTGATCGATCCTGTCCTGCTTCACTCTGAGTTGTTAATAAACTGTTGCATTTGAACACACACGCTTCACGTCCTCATTCGTGACAATGGGTAATTAATTAATTTTCATTTTGGGGTGAACAATCCCTTTAATGTTAATTGTGACCTCTGAATGATTACCCAGCCCTGCACACTGGTTCCCTATAAGAGTGTTTACTACCGTTATTTTGAGTTCAGGAGGACCAAGAGTGACAACTCTCATTATGGAAACAGATGCATCCTTTTCCTCAATGTACCCATATGCCATGAAGAGCAGGTTAGACTGTTCCACAAGGTAGGGCATGTACTCCAAAGCGTTGACATCTATTGTAAGGGACTCAGCTGTGGAGATAATATGATCACACTATGAACTAATCCATTAACATTTTGTAGAATTAGAGTTAAAGGGGTCATATGATGTTCCTAAAAAGAACATTATTTTGTGTATTTGGTGTAATGCAATGTGTTTATGCAGTTTAAGGTGCAAAAAACACATTATTTTCCACATATTGTACATTATTGTTTCTCTTCTAAGCCCCGCCTCCTGAAACAGGTTGATTTGTACAAAGCTCATCATTATAAAATAGTGAGGTGTGCTCTGATTGGCCAGCTATCCAGTGTACTGTGATAAACATGTGCAAACATGTGGCAGAAATGTTATGCCCCTTACCATAACGTGATGCCACGTCACGATCCTATGACACCAAAACAATAAAACACATTACAAACGAGGCATTTGTTGATCCAGTGGAGACATAATTACTGATTATCATGACTTAGTTTCTTTTGCACGTCGCGTTGCATCGCGCCTCGTAAACACAACACCATGTATGCATTTGTAATGACAAACAAACAGCACTACCCTTCACTGCTCAAAACTCACGTTTGAATAGTAAGTAGCAGGTCCTAATAAGAAGAAAACGTAACATACTTAAAGATTGTGAGTCAGAAGCACCAGTCTGTTCTTGCAGAGGTAGAATTGCCTCACTTTCTAGTCTCTGTGCACAGCCAGCATAGACTGCTCTCCAGATTTTAGGAGTCAATGTGCTGAACACACTCTAATATTTGGGTTGGACTGTTCTGGAACAGTGTTGTGAATACAAATTGACGAAGGAAAATTTGAAATTGTATCATATGACCCCTTTAAAACTCAATCTTAAGATAGTGAGCAGTTTTACTGAAACACTTGTGTCTGACTCACTCTTTGAGGCTTCCACAGTTGCAGACATGTTTTCAAGCTTAAAGGTTGTGCTGGTGATGCCTGTGTAGTACACCACACAGCCAGTAATGATGGCACTGAGGGTGCAGGTTTGACTCATCTGGTTCTTAATGTTCAGCGTCAGCTTGAGGTTGTCACCCATTTTGATGGTTTCGGCCTGAAGCTCAACATCCACACCTGCTTCAGTGAGTGGCAAGTAGTCCTTGGTAACTCCACGATGCTCTGCCATCTGCATGGCCTCTCTCTCCTTGAGACTTCCTAGAGTCAGGTATGTTGAAGGCAAAATATTGGTATTTTCCACACAATCAAACTGTGGAAAACACTGTTCTTGGGGTGGAAATCCACATGCAAGTCTGTTGAATAATCAAATAACTGAAGGGCTTTGCTGAATCTCGCAAGTGTCAATAGAGAGCTTGCGTTATTAAAACCAACTGTGTTTTTAAACTGTAGCTTCAAGAATCCAGAACAAAGTTCAGTTTTGACTGCCCTCTACCCTGTTGAAAAAAAAACAGCATGTGCTGGTTAGGTATGTTTTGAAGCATGACAGCTGGTCCTGAGCTGGTCATAAGCTGGATACGAGCTGGTCCTGTGCAGAAGCTAGTTGTTTAGGACCAGCACATGACCAGCTTAGATTAGCCCAAACCAACTGCCATGCTTCAAAACATACCTAACCAGCATATGCTGTTTTTTAAACATCAAATTAACATCAAATTACCCAGTAAAAATAAACATTAAAGGCTTTTAAGATGTATTGGACCAAATGAAGTTGAGAACAAGTTTTTTTGTTTTGGTCTTTCCATGTCCTGTTTCTGAGTTTAGTTTCAAATACACAACCTGATAGTAAAATGTGTTCCTAGGTCAACATATTTTGTTGACCCTGGATCAATATTTTAGTTCAAAAACGTAGTGACCACATGCCTACACCTAAACTTAATCTAAATCTAGTGATAGATGACTTACACTGATGTACAAGCACCGACCACTGATCGTAAGTTTAAAGTTCACAAAAACTGTAAACTTGTTCTTCAAATCTGATTGGCTACTTAGAGTGTTATTCCAGGGTCAAGAAAAGATGTTGGCCCAGGAACATGTCGCACTCTGTAAAATCAGGTTCTGCATTTCGAATAAATAAAGGATTAACATTTCTCAGGAAAAGCCCTAGTAAGCCACCATGGAACAAAAATTACCTTCTGGGTATTTATAGTTAGACGTGATGTCCTCATATTCGCTACTGTCCTTCTTTTTAGTCACAAGGAGCTTTCCCACATACGTAGAGTCTACATAGATGATCTTCTTTTTTCCAGTCTTATCAGACTTCTGGTATATCACATCACTGTTTATCTGAAGACAGGAAAAATATTTTTTTTCCATGTCCTTTTGTGTATAGCTAAGATTTTAATATCTCCAAATAAGTCTACAAGAACAGACATGCTTCTTACCTCTGCAAAGACAAACTTTGCATCAAATGGATAACTAAGCTCTCCCTCTTTTAAGGCATTGACAGACGTTGGGCCACATCGATAAAGACCTGTATGGGACAAGTAAAATAGCTCATATGTAAACTTGAGTCAAAAAGGTACTTCTATGGTACTTTTATGATGTGGCAGGAGTCATGGCAAGGATCCTACCATCACTGGTCTCCTGGGGGGTGCTGTCGACCACCTGCCAGCCAGAGTATTTTTCAGGCAGATCAAGCCTCTTTATGTACACCTCATTCCAGCAGTGGTAGTTCCTGTGAAGTAAAGAAATGCACCTAAGCATATTCCCAACCAACCTGACAATAACATCATATTGGCTTCATGGTATATCAGCTAAATAGTAAAAAAAAAAAAAAAAAAATGTCTGCGTTTACACTGGCACAAAAAATTCAGATTTTTATTCACATTGTTGCATGTGTTAACAGAAATATCCGCACAAGATCCAATCAGATACATATGTGACGAAAATCTGACCACACCTAAACACTAAAATCTGATCCCATTTAAATTCCAAGCCATAACAAGGTGGGTGAGACACACTTCCCCACATAGATATCTTTTCATTGTCAAATTATGAAGCAGATGTTGCCAGCATGCACTCACACAAAAACTCAATTTGTAACAATAAATCACACTATACCAATGGTGATTAAATCTAACGATTGGTTAGCTCATATCACATCAGACCATGCACATTATTATTATTGTTATACTTAATTCTCAAATTGTTAATGTTAACAATATCAGCATTGTATGTAGTGGGTATTAGCTTCACATGCAGATTTCAATTTCTGTACTGTATAATCTCAAATTGTCATACCCTTTAAATTTCATGAAAAGAAACCCAAAAAGCAAATGATCCTTCTTTAGAACTAGTTCTCTTTAAAATACCAAACTTGCTTAATACCACATAGGCTATCTGTAATCAGATGCACATTTAAACCTGGAATATAATCTTATTTCAGTCACTTACATGTGTTTCATAAAGACATAATCCTTCTGGATTACATTCCACCATCAAAATGATAAATTTAATTATTTCAGCTGCTGTGAGAAAAGGCTATGAACCAGAGGGAGGACAAACTGCATATGATTTAGAAATTATCATGTGAAAGGAAACAATATCCAATCAGAAAGCAAGCCGACAGAAGCGTAATAACAAACGCAGTCACAGCGCAGCACAAAAGGATTTCAGAAAGCAGAGATTGAGGATCAGCTTGTCGATGTGTGGCAAGAGAGTGTTTATACACTGTACAACATATTTATTCTCAAGTCTCAAGAGATTTTGCAAGATTTCCCATGGTCACAGTTGGGACTTTGTCACACCACACACTATAGGAGCAAAACGGTTAAATCTAGTATTTTTGTCCTAGTGCTTGTGGTCTCTCAAATTTTGAAGATCTTATAGGATTTAAAACATCTTTTAGTGTGTACCCAGCCTTAGCTGGATCAGGTGTGTTTGATTAGGGTTGGAGCTAAACTGTGCAGAGCTGTGGCCAGTTTGAGTTTGAGACCAGTGCTATATACGATCCATCATCTGACAGCAGCTTTAAGTAAATGTGAACAGATAGGACAAAAAATTGGAAAAGAACAAATATTGGATCTGTGCATTAAGCCTTGCCATTTAAACACACCTTGTTATATCAGCCATCCCTCTTGGGATGTAACCTTTTTTAGGGAATCTCACCAGATTGAATCTCTTGTTCGGCTTCTGTCCACTTTCCCATCATCATCCAGCACAATGTCTGTCTTCAAGTTGCCAGTGTTATCATGAGCAGACAGGAAATTGGTGATGACCCGTCCAGGAATCCCAAGACAACGCATTACTGAGTGGGGGGGTTGAATAGTTGTGGCAAAAAAAAAAAAAAAAAAGAGTAGAATGATGATTCTCGCATAATATTTTAAACTATAGAAACTAAATACACCCCAACGTGTCATCACCATACTCACAAGTGTTCAGCACACCAGCAAACACCCAGCACTGAGCAAAGCACACAGGCTTACAACCACCTTTGGCATATTTGAGCAGGATTTCAGGACTTCCGGTCCAGGCAGTGGGTGCTGTGCCTCCAGCGTATTCACCACTCCAGTTGCCAATCAGGACACCATCATCGTCTTGAGCATTCATCTGAAAATAAACCACCAAATATAAAATAGTTGCTTGTTCATGGATTTGTCCACACATTGATTCTTATTTTGCAATTATACCAAAGCTGATCCTTGCCGAACTAGTTCAGTGGCATTTCCACGGAACAGTAATGGTACTTTCCCAGAATCCAGTACCATTAGGCAGGCATCCAGAACCCCCTCTTCAAACTACAGTAAACCACACAAGAAGTTAATTCAAGGATGTCCAATCCTGTTCTTGGAGGGCTACCTTATTGCAGAGTTTATTTCAGCACTAATTAAGCACACCTGCATCAGATAATAAAGGTCTTGAGGATTACCTTGGCTGTGTTTCAGATTTATGTTTTTTGTTTCCTTCCTTTGTTACTTTATTTCCCATGTTCCATGAGTGTCCTCTACTAGCAGAACCCTTGCAATGAGTTGAATTGGAATGTACTAAGTCTTTGTTGATCTGGAATATACTATAGTGATGATTTGTTATTTACATTTTATAATTTATATTGGGGTTTGATTGGCTGTGTTACAATCATGTTGCGTTATGGTATATGGAGTTTCCTAAAGTGTACATACAGTATGAGTAGCCCTTGCTCTCTCAGTCAAAGTGAAGGTGTTGAGGGCCTGTCCATATAATCTTCCCTCATCAACTTGGTGAAGAAGAAAGTACCTCAAAGTGATAGAAGGGATTTCCCAAAGAGGAAACGCTTAGGGAAGTTTGCGAGCCGAAGGCTGATGATACACACGGCAACTTTTTTAAACAATGCTGCTTGGGCACTTTCCAATTGAGAATGGACAAATTTCTATGTGGATAATTTAGATTATTAGGTCCTGTGTCTCACCTGTTTGCCCACTGACAGCAACACTGCACAATAGTTTTGCCCCGAGTGCAAAGTAGACGCACTCTAGGGTGCCTGCTGAAAAAAACAACATATGCTGCTTAGGTATTTTTTGATGCTGGTTTAAGCTGGTCGTTTTGCTGGTATATGCTGGTCCTTTGCTGGTTTATGCTGGTTTAAGCTGGTTGTTTTGCTGGTTTAAGCTGGTCTTTTGCCAGCATGTGACCAGCATAAACCAGCAAAGGACCAGCATAAACCAACTTAAACCAGCATCCCAGCATCAAAACATACCTAACCAGCATATGCTGTTTTTTTCAGCAGGGCAGTTGGATGGCAATATACTAGTGAGGCTGTGTTCTTCCTAGACCAGTCCTCCTGCCGGCTCATTTTTGGTCTTGTGCATGTGCGTACAAAGAATTGTGGTTGATTGGAAGACACAAAGCATACACTTTGATGCATCTTTCAAGGATCACTGAAATCAAGGGTGTCAAACTCAATTCCTATAGGGCCAGAGCCCTTCAGAGTTTAGATGCAACCCTAATTAAACACACCTGATTCAACTAATCAGTTCCTTCAGGCTTAATTGAAAACTGCATAGTAGGCTATGTGTGTTGGAGCAGGGTTGGAACTAAACTCTGCAGGGCTCCGGCCCTCCAGAAATTAATATCCCTGACATAAACTGAGTTGGGTTTTGATGGCAAATGATGATGTGGCAGCCAAGGTAAGCAAATTTACTACAATTCAGCTTTATGATTAAGAAACTTTCAGGCAGGTGCGTTTGAGCAGGTTGGAGTTAAACTCTGCAGGAAAGTGGCCCTCCAGAAGTAGGATTGGACAGCCCTAGGTTAAGTGATTTCTCATGTATATGTGAGTTCGGTGGTAAAATTTTTGTATGCCTGATGTGAAGAAACATCTTTAGATTACTGCCAACCTGCCCAAAGTTCCATGAACGGGTGGTTATGTTGTTGAATTCTCCATTGAAGATGGTCCCCACATCACTCATCACATACTCCTGCCTGTCTTCCTCTTTGTCCATGTACACTTGATCCGCTGGGTAGCGACACATACAATATGCATGCATCATCATATGTGTACGAAGTAGATAATGGTCCAGTGATGGCCTCAAGCAAATGTACAGACTTATCAAAGGTTTGTGTTACAGTCGTACTCACCAGGGTCCCAAGGATTGAACAGCACATAGAAATCAGTGTCAGGGTTCCTCGGAGTGCGCTGTTTTCCCAAATCAGTCACTACTGTTACAAAGGTGCGGAAGCGGCCAATTATGCAGTTAGAGTCAGGTGTTATGCCCACTGTCACATCATTGCCTTGAGTTTCCACCACACGACTCTTCCATCTTGCAGTGCGTTTCTCTTTTCCAATAGATACGGTGATGTAGGTGCCCCTGTTCTCATCAGGTGCACTGCCTGTGATGGGTAGATGAGTAGAAGAATATACCTGTGCTAGGCTACAGAGATATTTCATATATGCTTGCTCCAACCTGGCCTCAAACCAATACACCCGTATAGGTCATTTATCAAAATCCCTAAAATACGACTAATCAGAGCATATGCTACAATTGCACCGCTATCGGAAACAGGACAGTTTCATATTAAAGGGTTAGTTCACCTAAAAATGAAAATTTTGTCATTGTGCAGCTGTCTATGGAGCTCTCTGATTTCATTAAAAATATCTGAATTTGTGTTTCAAAGATGAACGAAGGTCTTATGGTTTTGAAAAGGGGTGGGTGAGGGTGAGTAATCAATGACAGAATTTTAATTTTGGGGTAAACTAACACTTTAATGTTTTGTACTCTTTTATGTGTATTATAATTTGGGTTTCATGTAGCTCAGTAGGAAACACATTGACGCTGACATGTAATCTTGCGATCATGGGTACGATCCCAGAGAACGCACGTGCTCATAAAATGTTTTTGCACTATAAATCATGATTTTGCACGTTTTCTGTAAGGGGTAGGTTTAGAAGTGATTGGTAATTGATTGGCAATGACAGCCATATGTCATTTCATGACAACAGACCACAGTGTCATTATTTTTACGCCCGCTAGAGGGCGCGTAACTTCAAAAAATAAATATAGGTCGTTATAATGTGCTTGCACAAAAGACCTATAGGGTCCTTTTTTCTTGAAGGACAGGCTCTTTCATTACAGATGCTTTATGTAGCTTGTGATGTATTACATATAACTAAATGCAGAAGCTCACCAATCAGGAATTCCATCAGCACATCATCCTTCTCTGCATTGAAGGGCCGGTTGAGTTTGATGATTACGGTGAACTCTTTATTTCTGCGCACAGTGAGGGTGGAACACTTGTACTTGTCTGTATTGTGGTCTTTTTTGTTCTGCGTAACAAGCATGTCAACGCTCAATACTGAGAGATCTGAAGCTTCTGTTTCTAAAAAAAGAAGACTTACTTTTACAAACTGTTTGAATATTTTAAGAACAGAAGGGCATGCATATATGCAAACATGGGGAAGACTTACCTTTATCTGAAGGTCCTCTTGGCCTCAGAACATCAACAGCCTCATACTCAGGTAGGGTAGACTCATCCAAGTTTGACTTGGCAAAGGAACTACGGCCACCTTGGAGATGCCAGGGCTGAGTGGAGCGGAGTCGGCGTGACATGATGTGCACAAAATGTCTTGACGTTATCCTGGATGAAAGATGATTTTAATGTTAGAAAACTTCAGTATACAGACAGTCTTTTTGAAAGAGCGAGAATTTATGGAAAAAGTTGTCTTTTTCAGTTTAATAGATCTAACCACAATCCTGGTTTTTTGGACAGTTCATTTTTAAAAAACAGTGAAGAATCATCACAGTTTCTAGAACCATAAATCAGACTATAACATAACAGGAATATACAAGTCTGTCTGCTATAGGTCATAAATTGTGAACCACAACTAAACTGCCTTTTATGTAATAATAAATCACTCAGAAATACAGTTCTGAAAGAGTCATTAAAAGTACTGAACTCACGGTCTCTGTAGAAGAGGAGATGGTCTGCTGAGAAGCTCCACAGAGATGTGTCCACGAAGAGCCCCATTCTGGTTAATATAGCCTCAGGACTTCTTCTTCCACTAGAGAAAAACACCTCCGTGGAACCAGAGCAGGTCAAAATGATCCCAAGATCAGGTCAGTCTAATGCTTGTGATTCTTGATGACGGCAGCATATTTCAGACCATCAACAACATATGACATAACAATATTCTATTAAAGTTATAAAGTGAGTTTAATGGTCCTTAAAGCCTTTCACATATTTTAAAGACCACAAAATCACTAATGTAGGATTTATACTCGATGCATTTTCAGACAAGTGTTGTTTAAAAATATGCTTTAGTACACCAGTACAAAAGCTTGAAAGATCGTAAAAATGTATTTTGGTATAATAACACATACTGGAATATATGTGAAATATATATGATGGATAGACATACTGTATGCTGATCCTGACCGACTTGAATTACTGAAGATGTTCTTTAAAATGCATATTTACAGTATATTCTTTACTCAAAATGTATATGTTATCATTCTTACTCCTAGCAGCCAGCCATGACTGCACTGTACTCATAATGTTCATGTCTTATTAAATCTAATGTAATCTTCAACTTGCAGTGAGCCAAATAGATTTTACTGTAGCCTTACTTTAGTATTTCTCTGTTTTATTAATGCAACAACAATGCACATGCAGTTCTGTTCATGTAGCATGCAACACCGGTGACATTAGTTTGATTCCCAAGGATGGATTAAATGCAGGGCCAGAAATTACTGGGTTTTTTATAGCACAAAATGCTCCTGAATGTCGTAATTATTGTAAATGTGTCAATAAAGAAAGAAGTTAATTAACCTTTAAAAATATGGATGCACCGCAAACAAAAATCCCTCATGTGTTTTGACAGGTGTTTTTCAGATTTTAATGCTACACACCGCTGACATGTACAAATATTGCCCTTTAATGGAAAAATAATTTTTTTGTCATGGATCTTTATTTTAAGAAGCTATGCAAAAAGTGGCCATTCAGCAGAAATCTTAATAGGTGTGTAGAAGGTTGGGGTTACATTTTGGCCATATAATGTTCAATCTTGTGACTTTTCCAAGTCTTGTCCCTTTTATAAAATAAAAAAGTGATATACCAGCATAAACAGTGCTAAACAATGCTGTATCTGAAAAAGAAAGCAAAATAAATGAGCTTTTCTGCCTATTAATTATTTCTCAAAAGGCAATGTTAAATTAATTAATAAATACATATACTAAAATTGTGAATTAAAACAAACTAACAAATCCGAATGACATGGAAAATGAAAGTTGGAAATATTAGTATTTTAATTTCATTACAGAAAGAACTCAAATGAAAAGAGAAGTTGGAAATTTTCAGATGAATGATTAAATTGTGATGTTTTTATAGATGGACTGTTAAACTCTTAATACATGAGGCATCAAACTAGAGGTCAGGGTGTATAGGACGCTGTTCTTACACAGTGTAATCATTTACTATTACAAATGCAATTCACATTTTATCTTCTTGTACTGCATATTAGGAAGTAGCTCTAGGGCATGTTGAAAAGATGTATTGACACGAAAATGGGAAGTGAAACTTGTGACGTGCTGACATTGTCTGAGGCTTTTGACCTACATGAGAAGTTAAGTTGTCTTCTTCCATCACGTATTTCACCTTCATTAGTCAGACTCTGGGTCTAAAGTGACCTGCACGCTATGAAGACACGACTGAGTGACAGTATGTTGTTGGTTCTGGTTCTGATTCTGATTCAGATGAATGGGGTTCACTCTCAGGACCCCCAGTGGCCGGTTCACACGGTCTGCGACTCTGAAAGAATCACGGTGACCTACACAAGCTGCGGTGAGATCAGCCTGACATACAATACTGTTCAACAGCTTGGGGTCAGTATGATATAATTGATACTTTTATTCATTGTGATTATATTAAATGGATTAAAAGTGACAGTTAAGACATTTTTATGTTACAAATGACTTCTCTTTTAAATAAATGCTGTTCCTTTTGACGTTTACTTCAGCAAAGAATCTGAAAATTTAAATGTATCACAGTTTCCACACATTTTCAACATTGATAATAAGAAATGTTTCTTGAGCACCAAATCAGCATATTAGAATGATTTCTGAAGGATCATGTGACACTGGTTTAAGCTGGACCTTTGCTGGTTTAAGATGGTTTATGCATGGCTCTAACCAGCAAAGGACCAGCATAAACCAGCATCCCAGCTTCAAAACATACCTAACCAGCATATGCTGTGTTTTCTTCAACAGGGTAGTGAAGCTGAAAATTTAGCTTTGATCACAGGAATCAATTATATTTGATAATATATTCACATAGTCAATTGCAGAGGCAGACAAAGCACACAAATCCATTACTTGAGTGAAAGTATAGATACTACTGGTCAAATATTACTCCATTACAAGTGAAAGTTGTCAAGAAAAATGTTTACTTAAGTGAAATTATAGAAAGACTTGCTTTTAAAAGTACTTTAGTATTATGAGTAAATTTCCGGTCAATGCATAGTTTCATCATTGTTGCATTGTTGTATGTTATACTTGCAAAGTTGCAATACCTCATGCCTCTAAAGCAACCTACTGAATACACTGATTAGTTTGTAACATCTGTGTAATAAAGAGCTTTTATGAATGTTAAAAAACAATAGAAATCAAGCAACTGAACATCTTTTGGAAAAAAATACTTTGGGACAGTCATAATCAGATTCCATTGTAGTATATTTCCATTGTTATTTACAAAATTGAGCACTCCAGGGTGATTATGAATATGAAATTATTCAGCCCTGGCTTCCTGTTTCACAGGAATATAAATAGGAGGGAAAACAAGCACAAAATTCCCTTATTCATCCATCACAATGAGAAAAAAAACAAAGAATATTTCTGATGTGCAGCAAAAGATAATCAATCTTCATAAATTAGTGAAGTGGCTTTAACACACCTACCCAGCATCACAAAACAGCACAGTAGTGTTCTTACACAGCTGTAGCAGTGTGTACACGCATCAAAGTGTATTCATTCATCCACATTTGAATCAAGTGTACAGTGAAATTTCTTTAATCAGAAAAAAATCAAATAAAAACAAATAATTCAACCACACAACCATAGGCCTATATACCCAACAGGAACATTTTGTTTTGAAAACAATGAGACTGTCTCTTACAGGTCACTGATAGGCTGTCTTTCATGTAAATCACCAATCACATTTACAAAAGGGAAAAAAAGACTTTCTACTTTGAGGACCTTGGTAGAAATGTAGTGGAGTGAAAAGTACGATATTTGTGTTTCAAATGTAGTGAAGTTAAAGTCATAAGTTTCCAGAGAAAATAAAACTCAAGTAAAGTACAGATACTCAAACATGTACAAATCTCAAGTAAATGTACTTCGCTACTGTCCGCCTCTGGTAAATTCTAATAATATTTTACAGTATTATTACTGCTATTGTTGTATTTTTGCTGGAATAAATGCTGCCTTGGTGAACAGAAGAGACTTCCTTTTTTCTTACTGACCCCAAGCTCTTGAACGGTAGTGTGTGTTTTCCTATTTGTCATTGGTTTATCTTTCTTTTATTTTCATTGTCTAGTGAATTGCTTTAATTTTTCCATTTCATTGTCTCAGACTCATTGCAGGATGTAGGTTTCACTTTCCTGCCTTGCCCTGAGAGATTAACTGATCTTATAAAAATCAGATTGGCCTTGATTCTAAGTGAGTTTTTGCACATTAATGCCACGTTTCAGATGAATGACATGAAGTCGTCAGGCAGTAATCGTGTGTTTTCTACAGGGCAGTCCATCGATGAGCTTTATTCATCATATGAGCTGCTTCTAAATGGTCACACATTCTTGAAACGGGACGAGCCCCTCTGTCTTCCTCATTTCCCACGTTTCAAGTTTTGTGGAAGCAAGAGAGGAGGTGAGTGAGCGTAGAAAGATATTGGACAGTTTTATAGTAAATAGCTTGCAGTGTGACATTGTTAATAATGAATGTGTTTAATTTGGTTTTCTCCAGAAATCATCACCGTCGATTCATCATTTAAGTCAAAAATAGATCTTCCTCTAAAGGTTTGGTTTGCTTTGATAAAATGAATGAATGTGGCCTTTATTGCAATATGTCTGATGCGTGTTTTTTCACAGGGAAACTTTGATCTTAAACTTCGTGCAATAAATCAAGATGGCTTCCTGATTGCCTGTGTGAATGCAACCCTCAGCTTTCACTGAACTGAGGTGTTATTTTTTTATTACTGCATTTCAGCAAAGGATTGTTACGTTATTTTTGTTGTTCCTCTATGAGCGATTAATTGGTGTTTGTAATGGGAACTGTACTGAGTAAATGTCAGCGTGTGTTCAGGATGTTTGATGCTATCAGATGATTTTATCATTTTATTGTTTTGACTTGGTCCCAGATCTTTACTATTTTAAAACTCTAAAAATCCATTAAAGTCAAATACAAACAGAAAGAAAAAAAGAGTGAAAAAGATGTTAATTTCAGTATTTGTTTTGTGAAAATTACTTCAGTGTTTGAAAAAAAAAATTAAATAATGTCACAAATAAAAGTTTTTTTTTTTTGCTTGTTTTTTTTGTCTCCTGAAAACTACGAAGAATATTTTCAGTGAAGAGCATGATAGAAATGCAGTACGAGACAGTATCTGTGAATAAAATAAAGAAACTTCAAGGTAAATAATACATACCATGTCTTGTTTAATTCCAAAAAAGCTGTAATTTTCTCAAAAATATTATTTTATTCTATCTTTTAGGATACGTAAAATGCCCAGCTATGAAATTAGCCAAAGCAAGACAAAAAATAAAAAAAGAGTGTTATAGATTTGCTTCACAGAAACACAACACACAGTATGAAACACTGAAACTGAACACTGAAAATTACACTGACTTTACAGAAAAGTAACCGTAACAAAAGTAACAGATGCAACAGAACTCATAAAGAATCAGTAGCACTTAATTTGCCTATGTAAGACTTAATTTGGTTATGTAATGCACAAATATTTGTTTACAAATATCAAAATTTTTTGTCAGCGCTTCATATCAGGATTATTATAGTTAGGTACAATTAAAACGAGTTAAGTTTTGAAATCACATTAGATAAAATAACAATAAAACAAATAAAGGGATAATTCATATATATACACTGCTGTATGAACTGCTTGGTTACCAAATATTTTCTGGTTTGGACAATTGCAAAAGATTATATGTGCAGATATGTTAATTTTTGGGTGAACTATCCCTTTACACTACGTAAAGTAAAAAAAAAATAATAATAAAATAAAATGTTTATTTCAGTTAGTTTCTAAAGCAACATTTCTCATTTTCATTTCATTTAACATGAGTAGTAGTAAAATACAGCTAAATATAAATACAACTAAACCTGAAATTTAAAATGAATTAAAAAACTAGAAAGCTTTATGAAAAAAAAAAAAAAACGTTTTTAATTAAACCTAAAACTAAATGTTTTAAATGATTTAAAATATAAATACAAAGTATTATGGTATCTCAGTGATACTGAAATAACACTGCTTCAGTTCACACACAATAAATGTGAATGCAACCCGCAATCCTGACTGTCACCAATAGATGGCGTCATTAACTCTTCTGTGCGGCATGTTCCTCTGCTTCACTCGCATCCTCTCACAGCACTGCTGAGGATCAAACAACTGCACTGCATCCACTTTATGTCCTCTGAAAAATCTCTTGTGTTTGTTATATTATTTTAGATTTGTAGATTTTCTCCTTAGAACGCATAGAAAGTTGATATCGGACGACTGAATGAAGAAGTGAAAAGTGGAACTGTTTTTCAATTGCATAAGATACTAGACACCATGTTTAATTGCAAGCAGCACAAGCCAGTACGAAGTTTTTGCTCATTCATAATGACAGCACATACATTCATCACACACCTCCCATTCATCTGGAGTGATGAGACCTGATAATCTAGAGACATACAGTCCTAATGTACACATGAAAATTTAAACAGGCAGGTCTTGGTTGAAGTGTCCGTATGCCAGTGTCTTCTCAAGTCCTCAGAGATTAGATCTGCCTCCTTCCTTATTTCAAATACATTAACTTACTCATTTGGCTTCATATAGAACAGAGCCATCACGAAAGCCCAGAAAAAGCATTGCACAATCTATACATCACATGCTGGGCTTCAGGAAGCAGTTCACTTTCTGAGAAAATAAAAATGTGTAAACAGCCCAGTTTGGGAAATTTATTTAGTTCATTATTCTCTTGAAAGACCAGATGTTTCATCATCTGTTGTGATTCGTGATACAAAGTGAGACTTTTATTGTATGTGGTCAAAGCTAGCATTAGCAGACATCTTTGGATAGTTCAAAAATAAGTTTCGAGCCATTTAAAGACACTAGACATCTATTATTCTTCCAGTAACATTAACAGAACATTGTTAGCACCAAGAGATGTATGTAGTTTATATTCTTTAATGTTACTTGTTTTAGAATGTTACATTCAAAAGTAATTCTCATAATGTTTTTAAAATTCTAAAATGGAATGTTTCCTTAACATTAATAAAGCCATGAAAAAACACATTTTAAAAGGATGTTTTTAACATGTAGGGAACATTTCAGAAATCATTTTTATAACCTAAGGGGAATGTTAGTAACGTATTTTTTAGCAACGCAATACAATAGTTTGCTGTATTAACAGAATTAACAATTTTAGCAACTCTGAGCAAAGGTTATTTGTATCTGTGTTACAATGAGGAGGAACCACGTATGTTTCAATGGCTGATAAATGCACAAACGTGAATATATTTAGTGCATCATTAATGTTGTTTGTTCATAAACAGATAACTGAATTAATTCCTCAGGCCCACAGTAACCAAAAACAGCAGCATAAAGGGAGCAGCAGGACAAACCCTGTTAGCCAAGAATTATCCATCACCATGGCAAACCTGTTTTTTCACTTCTTCTCCAACCACCCGTATCTTCAAAGAAGCTAAAGAGTCTGCAAACGCAACCTGTGCAACATGCTTATTTAAAAACTGCATTAAATTGGTTAATCTTGCAATGCAGGTGTTCTGGTTTTGCCACGTTTGGACAGTTTTGTCTCTAAATCTGTGTGCAAAATTCTCTTTAATCAAGCATTTTTTGTACTTCTCAAGCATGAGAAGTTTAGCTTCGTTCTGCCATTCATAATTCATCCAGGAGTTTCCCTAATGGTCTGAGTAAGATGTTTTCATTCTTAAATAGCACCATTTTGATTCACTGACAGCTAATATAACATCTTCTGTGATGGAGCGGCCTGCAGTGCAGTGTGGGATGTCTCCGAGTTGCTGTCCTCAGACCACGCCGCTGCTGAGGTATTCTTTCAGGCTCGTTCACAGAGGATAAAGGAAACCTTTTGTTGCTGTGAAAGGTTGTTCCCTAGCAACAGGGTTGCATTTGGAAGCCTAGGTAACGGTCAATAAATAACATCACTCTCAAGTTTCGGCTAGTTTAGAGATGGAGGTCTCGCTGCATCTTGTCTTACTTTGTGAACTGTGCACTGAAGGCCTTTCAGAAACGCACTTTAAACCCGCCGTATAACCCCGTAGGTGTAGTTTGCATGATAATGAAAGAAAGGAACCATTGCTTTAATTTGCTAATTAACATATTTGACTCATAAACTGAAGTTAGTTCACTTTTGGTGCACTTCTACGAAGATGCATGACTTGAACACTCAACTACCATGCAGACTTTGGGAGGAAATGATAAACCGCCTAAACAAGTTACTCATTGACCCATTTTTTGTTTCATATGAGCATCAAACACAGCTGGAGGTTTGCCTAGTAATTGATTGGAATTGAAGAAAGTTCTCAGTAGCGGGTCAATTATAATATCCAGTATCACAATGGAAAGATGCTTGTCTGCGGGTGCCGCGGGGGCAGGTTCGGCCAGTCTAATCAGCCTGAGCTGGAGGAAGGGCAGAGGAGGACGGGGAGGGTCTAATATCAGGAATTCACAGCTTTAACCACTGACAACAGACAAAAACTTACTGTTGATAAAACCCTGCAAAATCCAATCCTCATACAATACTTCTTTTGCCGTCTGAACTTAATTAGCATTTATTTCTCAGTGCAGCCTGTTGCACGCCAGAATGATGTAAAGTTTTACTAACCACCTTTTATTTTCGTTTTGTGTCTGTGTTGTGCAGCTAAGATACTCTGCCAATATGTATATATAGCCTATATATTTGTCATGCAAATAAAAACCTGAACTATAAAATATAGATTTATAGGGCATCTAAAAACAATAATAATAATAATAATAATTCATACTCTTTATATTTTATTTATTCCAGGTTTTTAGTGAATGTTGTAATTTAATGAATTTTTGTTGTTTATAGGTTTTTCACTGTCTATTTATATAAACAACAACAAAATAATAATTAGTATTTTTTATGTTTTATTAATAATGTTAATACAGATAATTTGTGAATACTGACTGTTTTTTAATAATAATAATAATATTAATAATAATTATTATTATAAATAAAAATTCAAAATATCATTTGTATTGTTAATGTTTTTACTTATCATATTTTAATGACTATTATTTTCATTTAATTAATAATAATAATAATTTGTATATTGTTAATATTTTTTACTTATTATATTTTTGATTAATAATAATAATAATAATTTAAAAACATTTTAATTCATTTACTTAATCCTAATATTATTATATTATTTTAATGACTGATTATTAAATTATTATTGTTGTGAACCTTGTAGGCTATATGGGTTGTTTGCTTACATTTACGTCTACTCCTATTAATTTTTACTTTCTTTTTTTTTATCTGTCTCAGATTATTTTACATCCCATTATTGTTCCTATGTTAATGACTTTGCATATAGTTTATGTACTTTCATGAAACCCGCACGATATAAGGTTAATGCAGATGCGCTTTTATGTGTGTGGTATCGCTTCGGAAGTATCTGTGAAGGAGCAGGCGAACTTCTCTGTGTTTGGGGATGCTTGTGTGTGTGTCTGCAGCTTCAGTAACACACGTCCCCTTGGAGACTAGAATCAACACGTGATCCTCCGCCTTACTTATCAGCTTTAGAGGAGAGAGAGAGACGCAGTGGGAGGAAAACCAAATACGCGTTTTCCTCTCTCCTCCCTGAAGCATCTCGGCGTGGGGGGGAATCTGGGAGAGTGGGGAACTCAAACGCAAAGTTGACGAACTTTGCACATCTTTAACAAACGCCATTTTGATTCCTCTCCGGAACAACTTTTGCAGCTTCTTTCTGTTTTTTTTTTTTTTCTTTCTCTCTCTCCTCAGCTCATCATCACCATCATCACCATGTCTCGGAGAAAGCAACCCAACCCCAACAAAGTCAAGCGTAAGTCTCCCAAACACTCTCTCCTGGGCCTGTTGTTTTGGTTTTGTGCGTTTATTTGATGTTTTCTAGCTGGGAAAGTTAACGCGGACACTTTTTTCCCAACTTCAGCTTCCTCGTCGTGCGAGGAGATGCCCAAACCTGCTCCAAACAGCGCCGTTTCTTAAAGACATCGGCGTGTTTATGCGAACACAACTTTGTGGTCATGTTTACTAACTTTTTAAAGCGGCGTGGAAGTAGTTTGAAGCGGTGATGGGGTTCAAAGTCTGCTGCTGTTAGCTAGCGTCAAGCTAACGCGCCGCGGAGCATCACTTTCATCGCCACGCTTCGATCGAAACGCTCGTTTTTGATGTATGTAGTGCATAGTTTGCGCTTTTTGTTTGTTTGCTCTAGTTCGACAACAACCTGTTGCGTCGCTAAGTTTGTTTATCTCTTTAAGGATGGCCTGTTTTGGATCGCGGGATCGTTCAGGTAGCTGCGGAGGTAATTTGAGTAAAGTAACGTCGGCTGCTTTTATCGTCGGAAGCGTTGTCACATTGTTTAATCGCACTTTCAGGACTTGAATCACCAAAGTAAAGACGATGGGTCGTCTGTGTTTCTGTGAAGTGCTTCGGTAGGTTTTATTAAAAACTTGGTGAACTGAAGGAATGGGTGATGGATTAGATCATGGTTGCTAGGCATTTGTGTTCCGTCTCTTGTCCGCCCCTCCTCGGTGAGGCAGAAACTTAGGAGAGACGGAGGTAAACGTGGCAATTCACTCCCCACATGTTGTGCATCCTCTACCACGGTGTCTGCATGCTTTTAAAGATGCTTTCCCTGTCGTTATGTATAGTTAGAGTACGCACAAGGCCTCTGGGATTCATCGATACTGCAACATCATTGTTTATGTATGATATTGCATGACCAACAGGCTAGTTTGTTGTCCTTTTTTTTTTTGTTGTGACATATTTTGGGAAATTGTAGATGTTGGAAGGTGAATTAGACATTTCAGAAATGTATAGATAATATCATAATGTATCTGTATGTTACGATCAGTAAGCGGAAAGCAAGCGAATGCTGCTTATCACTCAACTTTCAAGATTTCTTAACATTTGGTTGTAAGTACCATGCATAAATAAGTTGGTAGAAATTAATGCATTTCATTATTTAGGCTAGTTATTTAGGTTTATAATTGTGTTTTGTCTTTAAGGTCCTTCCAGGTTTGGTTTGGTTTTTTAATTATATTTTGATATGTCATACAAACACAATATATTCAAAAGGCAGCAGTAGTTTCAAAATTAAACCGAAGCATGTAGTTTTGAGTGTCACCAAGTCACACGCAAACTAAAAGACAGCGTATTGTGAGCGACAGAGCTTTCTTTAATCTCCGCTCCAGGTTTTCCAGTGTGCACTCCTCCACAGAGATAAACCCATTCCTCGCTCTGCTCCTACTTCGCAGACATACTCCAGTCTGGAGTGGACTGGTTCAAGTAATGCAAAGTCCCAGTACTGCTCAGCCAATCACATTAGATGACCTAAACTGGTTTTGGGGTCGTGGCAAATAAAGAAGTTTCCTCTCGCCTTTTTTTTTTTTTTTTAAGGCAGGGAGGAGAGGATGGATCCGGATGAGCAGTTCACATTCCATTACGAAATTCAACACTGGAGACGAACAGAGTCTCGAGCTGCTCACTACACAGGCATCAGGCTCTCTCCATCTCTAAATATAAGACCTTATGCAATCCCTTAAAATAAAAGCCCCATCTGATGTATTTAGCTGCACATTTTCTATTCTTTTCTCTCAAATCATTGATTGTAAAAGTTTGGCAGAGACCGGACATGTTATGAGTAGGACCATACAGAGGCCTTGCAGCCTGTCTTAAAGGATCAGCTTGATGATGTTGTGGCTAAAGTAGGAGGATGTTTCCATGTAGATTTGTTTGTTTCCTTTTGGGCTAAGGCTAATAGGAAAGTATGCTCTCATGCTTGGTCTTTTTTATTTTAAAAGGCACATTCTAGAGATTTTAAAGCATGCAGTCACACATTTTATGTTCTTTGAGCTGTGCTAATGGAGTCTATGAAGTGTCTAGTGTTTTTACATGTGGTATGTAGTGAAATAACCTCAAAGGAAAGAGATATTGATGCTGAACTCTCAGGGAAGCTTTCAGATTCTAGCCTATTTTAGCCAGCAGTGAACAGAAACCAACACATACCATACCAATGTATTTATTTATTTATTGCATTTGGTGTTTTAAAATGCATTTAGAAGTTTGTTTGTTTTTTGCATTGTTCATGCATAAGCATTTGGAAATCTTGTCTCCGGTCCCTCTTGGGATTTTTTTTCTGGTGCTAATTAAAAGTATATCACCCTCCCTCGGGTCTCAGTGAGTGTCCTGGGTATTGACATTATCTAAATTCATTATAGTAATTCCCAAGATACCTACACAGCAGGCCTCGGCTGTGTCTGCCAAATGATAAACGCTTTACAGTTCTGCTTTGCATCACTCACTTTCTCAGATTTACATTTCATCTTACTTGAAATGCCTTGTAAATAATTGATCCCAGATTCAGTTGCATAAGGTGCATCTGAAATATCAAAATCTTGTTATACCTTTCTAGGGACTAATGTTAGGCAGCTGTACCTGGTTTGTGCATTCTTCATCCATTCATTCAAGATGTTTTGCTGCACGTTTTATTGGTTACTAATGCTATTAAAGTCTAAATGAGACCTTGAAAATTTGCAACCTGATGGAGAGGGACCTGCTTTTGGCCCTAGGGCATGATGGGTTGGCCCTTTGGCTCCCAAGCTATATTTAGCCTGCCTTTTTTAGATAAGATTATATTCCATCCCTCCGTAAGGCGTATAGCGGAGACAGGAACACAGCGGGGGAACAGCTTGGATGGAGTGAGAGATGCAGGAAAAAAGAGCCCTAAGGTGTATTTGTAGTTGTTTTCATAAACTGGGTGTTTATCCATAAATATTAGGACTCTGTTGTAATTAACATCACACAAGAAATAGGCCTAGATATTCAAATAGACCATCTCATTCAATAATGGCAGCAATTAGAGATACAGGGTTGTGGGTTTAGTTGTTGTCAGGGTTTGTTGATTTTATTAGCGCACAGATTAACTGGTGTTTTATTAAAACGAGTGGTTTATTTCAGAGTGACACAGGCGTGCTTCTGTCTGGAGGTCTGTACTAGAATAGTGTTGGGTGCTGACACTTTAGCCTCGGCTATATTTGTGGTTGTCTTGCTCGAAGTCCCTCATTGCCTACTGTTTGTTAATGCAGTACGAAGAATGCAGACATTTCATGAATGCTGCTCTGCCTCCTTCTCACCGTAGCTCATTATTGTTAACAGCCTAGATGTGTCATATATGGGATTGAAGGCTTAACCTCAAAAATTCAACCAATCCTCTCTGTGATTGCAGGAGATTGTTGTCATGGCCCACACAGGCAGCATTTATCTTTGGCTATGAAAACATGTTTGGTTCAGAAACATTGAAGCTGCTGAAGAACTAGCAGTTGCAGTAGATTTAGTTTAGAGCAATTGTGATGCTTTACTGATCTAATAAATGACTTGAACTATTTGCTAAAGCAAGCATATGAACCATTTGTAAGTTGCTTTGGAATAAAAGTGTAAAAGTTGCTATTTTGATTTTTGCAAAACCATAATTATTGATGTTGTGTACTTTGTGTGAGGCATCGACTCATGCGGCCTGTCGAGGCGAGATGTTACCTTTTCAAATGGTTAATCTAACTGACAATAAAAAGATTCATAGATGTACATTAGTAGACCTGTTGAGTTTTGTAAAGATAGTACACTCTGACAAATTTGTAACAATAACCTCGTTCAAAATGTCAGCCCAAATCCGATTTTTGTGCAAATCCAGTTGAAATCCAATCATATTTAGATAAACTACAAACTACATGAAATTCGATTTTTGCAAAACCGTTTTGAGCTACAATCATATATTATATATCCTATTCAAATTTCTTGAAATCTGCATTTCTGGATATCTGTTTCAGTCTGACCGGTCAGATCAGATTTAGCGTAGCTTTTTCACATTCTCACGCCACGTAAAATGTAAATACATCAAATTTTGCAGAAACAGTCTTGTATTGTTGCGAAGTGCAAGTCAAGCAGAAGACGCCAATATACTGCTACTACACGAAATGTAGCTAATACAGCATAATGGCGTCATGTCGTAAGACAATAGGTGTGTCCCAAATCGCGTACTTATGCACTATTCTAAAATGAAACAGTGCACTTGATGCATGAATTATTTTACTAATTAATTTAATTGTGTCGTGAAGGGGGAGGGGTTATTAACGACAAAAATAACCTTATAAAATTCATACGCTGCATGGTTGAGTAGTTTATAGTGCATCATTTGGGATGCAGTTAATCTTTTTTTGCGAACTGTATTGCTGTTGTAGTTTTTAGCGCAGGCATAACAACAGAATGGTATTGCCATAGAAACCAATGCACATGACATAAAATGAAAGAACGGTTCTGGACACGCAAATTGGATATGAACAGTCATAATACACTGTGGACAGTCGGATTCTAGATTGGATTCCAGTCGCATATGCATAAAAACAGATTTGTGCTGACAGTCTGTACGAGCCTAATTACGATTGTTCAAAAGCTTTTATCGGAAAGCTTAATTTAAGTGATTGTTTATCACGCTTTTAGACTCTGTAGCTGTAGGACTGTTAAGAACCTTTCATCAGAGCACTGACCCAATCATCTGCCATGTTAACTAGTCATCAGGCTAATGGGCCGTCAGGCTCAATGAACACCTCTGAAGCTGCGGGCCGTCTTATCACCTCTCCCCGCTTCTCCCCCGAGCCGCTCCAACCAGCAAATAATGTTGGTATTTGCTAAGAGTTCAAAGTCTAACCCAACGGCTATCACCGATGTGAAAGAATGTCACAGTGGAGGAGAGGACGGGGCAGGGAAGGAAAAAATGGAGCTCTAGCAAGCCGAGAAGAGGAGATGAGAGGAAAGACAGGAAGTGAAACTTGCCTCTTCTCAGAGGTGGAGGGGGAAGAGATGAAGGAAGTGTTCGAACAATAGCGAGTTAGTCGCATGGCTGTTTTCCCTCTCTGAGATTCAGACAGCTCGACGGATACACTGCAATAAAGGCGTATCTTAGTGTTTTTGTTTTCTTTCTAGCCAAAGTATCTAAAAAATCTTAAATTAGGATGCATTTACTAGATATTTAATCTAATTTGAGTGCAAAACAAGTAAAATCTGCCATTCTTAAAACATTCTTAGGCTACTTGCTCCTCTGGCAGAAAATTGCATTCATTTATTTATTTTAATCCCATTTGAAACAAGACTAAAGAATTCGCTTTTAGGAAATGTATCTTAATTTAAGAACTTTTAGATATTTTTACTTAAAACAAGGGAAAATGTTATGTAAGCTATGCCTTTTTCTTGCAATGTAAACTTAATAGTGGCTTTGACAGAACTGGCCTTGTTTTTATAACTTTTTTTTTTTTTCCTTTAACTTGTTGTTTCCTCAAGATAAGTGTTGGAACTAAATCTGAAGTGTAGGCCGGCTGATGTACGGCTCGTTTTCTGTCTCAGCTCTCGTTTGCTCTCTCAAGCCTGAAGCTCGCTCACTCTCTCTCTCTCTCTCCCTGCCTGCCTGCCTCTCTCTTGCTGACTAAACAGTTTTGTCAGCTGGCAGTTGCTCGCAGGATTTGTGATAGCTTCTGGAGGCTGGGACGAGGGGGAAGGGTGGTACTCACAGGCAGCACTTGTTGCTTAGTGGAGCTGGCCGAGAAAGAAAAAGAGGGAGGGAAGAAAGGGTGGAACAGACAAGACGCGAGTGGTTGCAGAAAGAAAAAAAGAGGCCAGCAGCATCGCACAACCAGTTTCTGTCTGATTACGTGTGAGGGAGAGAGCAAGCAAATGATACAGTTGCACGCCGTGCATCCCAAAAAGGGTAGCTTTGTCGCATGTTTTGCGTCTGACACGTTTGAGGACATGCAGACAGGCCTTTGTATAAACAGCGCAAATCTGGTGCTCTTATGTCAGGCGCTAATCGAAAGCCAAGAGGTGGTTGTTTGCTCCCGTCTGCTCAGCTGGTCTGCCACCCTGCCACTTGACGGGTAACAAATATAGACCGCAAGGATGAGCTGCCCTAATGACACGTTACCTGGCGGCCGCAGTGCATGCTGGGAAAAGATGTAATCCTGGGATGCAGCTCGGCAAACATGACATGTTGACCACATGTTGAGCAGATCTGTTTATGGTCATTATAGTCATTTTTGTGTTGCTCTCCTTTATACTGTGGAAGATGGTTAAATATTGAGTGTGATTATCATTGAGGCAATATTAAATCTTAATTTATATTGCCATTGTGCTGAAGTCAATAATGAAAATATAAAATGCTTTGCAAAATATGTGCAGTTTTATTATTATTTATTTTTTAGAGCAACAGAGGCTGACGTGTGATGTCTGACTTGACAAGCAGATTCTTTGTTTAACACTAAAATCAATATCTTAAGTTAACTTAAATTGTATAAACTAACTTTTAAAATCAATATATATATTTTTAATCCTTTGGTATGAGATGTGTAATTATTAGCAGACAGTAACATGGACAAAAACCTAAAACACTTATTGATGCATCTGAATTTTGTGGCTGAAATGGCCAAAAAAAAGTTCATTTGAAATAGTTTTGAAGGGTCAAAATCAGTATTTAATTCACACTTTTTGATTGAATGCACTACAATTATCCAAATTGCCCTATTACTCAATTACCTAAACTTTTTGGCTAAATGAAAACTTCGGTTTTGGTTTTTGAAAAAGAAATAATTTCTGTGCATCACGACTAGCCATCTCATAACAACTCAGTGCCGTGCTAAATGTTGTATTGAAAGTTGTGCTTTGCTTTCAGTCCTTCCCTGGTTCTTATTTGAAGTCCCTTCATGTTGAACTCAAGTAATCGAGCTACCTTGTAGCTGTTTATGCAGTGATGGATAAGAAATAGATAATTCAAGTGCAAGGTCGCCTCCTTCTTCAAAACCGAACCGTACCCATCCACACCCACACACACAATGTCCTGCCATCTCTGCTCATGAGCTGAAAAGGTACTGTTGTTTGTTCTGCAAACACAGGACACACCTCGTATACACAGAGACTGGAGCGCATGCCCCTAGTCCTGCTGAACCTCAGGCTCGTAAAGAAGTTAGACACACACCTTCTTGCAGCCTCTTGTGCAAACACATGGGCCTCCACCTGAGAGCATCCCTTTGCACAGCTGCTATGAGTGCGGGGGGGAAGGGAGGATGAGATTACTGGACTGGGCTCTGGATGGAGGCGGAGACTCGGAGTGAGAGAAGTCAAGGAAGGGAGGAAGAACTCCACCAGCATTCCTGGTCCACGCTTTCTTTAATAAAACTAGTCTTGCACCTGCAAGTTTAGACAAAATGGTTGGTCACATCTGACATAGAAACCATCGTTTCCACCAGTCATTTCCAGGCAGGACGGTCTGACTAAGACGCGTGTCAGTGTTACTAAGCAAGCATCGATACTCTTCCTGAAAGCCACACCCGGTCCAGAAATCTCCCAGAATCCATCTCAAAACCTTGACAGAGTCCGAGTCATCACACTCCTCCATGACAGCTCAGCCATTTTGAAATAACACCAGGCCACGCTCCTTCTGTTTAGGGACATCAGCAATAAGATAGGAGATGCTGATATGCTGGCTGCTGTTTCCAAAATAAATGCGTCTTTGTGATGGAGCCGGCTGACGTGATGTGGGAGGGGGGTTGAGTTAGAGAGGTCTAGGGTGCTTGGACAGGTGAAAAGTAAAGGTGTGTCTGCCTCGCTGGGCTGGGGTTAATGGTACACCATCTTGCTCTCTTGGGAAACAAGGAGTCAATGGGGCAGGCTCTGCTGACGCGCCCCTGAGGAGACGCCACAAAAGACAGCGAGCAGGGTTCTTTCTTCTCCTGAAACCTGGCCTTTCCCATCAGGGGCTGTGTACACAATGAGCAGACAGAAACGCTGCCCTCCTTCAACACCTACTTCACAGCAAGCCTGCACGCTTGGACATTTCTGAGAGACCCACCCAGAAGACGTGTTAAAAACCATGAAGACGAATCGAAGTTCCAATCTACTTGGATAAACTTCACACCAAAAATAAGTCTAAATATTTTGAAAAAGAACACTAAAACTTGTTTTAGGACCATGCATTTTTTTGCAACTCTTAGTGGTCCTAAATTGGGCTTACTTTTCAATTCGCTTTCAATCAGCCTGACTTTGTTTTGCTTTGGGGCTGAAACATGACCTAGACATTTCTTGAGAGTTTTTAGTGAGATTCACTCACTAAGGTGAACAAACCTGAAACCATCTATCACAATTTGTGAACCAGACTTATTGTAGCACTATGATTTCTGCAGTGTGAAAAATGCAATCCAGTCTGCCAAATTTTGGACAGATAAATTAAAAGTAGGTCAGTAGAGTTAAATGAGTGTATATTATGGACTAATGTCTGTAAATATAAAGCTAAAGCATATCATTTAAATATAAACCTGTATTCTTTAAGTTTTACCGAGGAGTTTACCGTTTTTGGGTTTTTTTTGAGAAAAACTATTATCATATTATATGCAAACAGACACGTAGTGTACTAAATGTTGTGATAGTATTAATACTAATTATAATTAATAAGACATTATTTTTAGGGAATATATACCAGAAAAAAGTAAATACTCAGCACAGTATTTCTGTAAAGAAGAAATAAAGTACATAGCTAATAATAAATATTTTTATGTTCATAAAATCAGTTAATTAGAGATGCTTTTGATTATTACACTTTAATGAAAATAAAAATGAAATCCAGAAAAATAATGAAAAATGATTTGGTCAGATAAATAAGTAAATAAAGTTAAACTTTTAATACATTTCTGTTAAATTGTGGAAGTTTCCTGATTTTGATTTCATTAGACTTTTTATTAATGCTTTATGATTATTAAAAATGTAATTTAACCATTAAAACATAGTCTAGAAAAAATGTAATCTGTGAAAAAATGAAATTTCATAGGGCACTACTATTGACATAATTATTCTCCTAGGCAATAACTGGTTGGTGTGCTTGTGTGAATGCAGTATAATCCGACCTGTCTGTGCCTGTCAATGAGATTATAAGAGCGGATTAGTGGTAACTTCCACATTTTAGAGCATCTTCGTTAGAATTAGTCATCAGCAAACTGTGTGGACACATCTACTTCCTTCATCTACTTTCCATCCATCCGGAGCATCTCACAAAACTTGGCTATCCAAGGAGTGTTATCATTAACCAGGGAGTTAGGACTCCACTTGTGAACTTTGTTACAAAGTGCTTGGGGAAAACTAGAGCAGAGGCAATAATAAACTTAATCAGAGAGCAAAGAAGATAACCAGGCTGTTGATTGGCTCATGGGAAGACCAGATCAAGGGTCCGTATGAAAGTACAGACTTTACAAAATGCACGTCAGGGCTCTGACAAAATGTCTGCTTCGCTCATCCTCACGGGTTATGGTTACTACTAGCCTGTATTTTGTGGTTGTGCAAGATGAAGTTGATGAGTTTAGGAATTGCATAAATATTTTGAATCTCATGCAGATATTTACAGACAGTCTTCAGCACATCAAGCTCAAAAGCTTAAAACCTCCCTTATTTGAATGAAGAGTCCTCCTTGCGCCCTTGGTGTTTGATGTGCAAAACGTGTTTTGTCTCAATCAATGTTGCATAACTAGTCATAAAGTGGGTGGTGTCCCTGTAATGTCTTCTCCTAGATTGCGCTCATTTCATTCTGCAGTAATCTTTGAACAAGGCCAGCAGGCTGCTGATAAGTTATAAAGAAAGTTGCAAAGAAATTGGCGCAGTATTTGTGACGATCCTATTTTGCATTGTTTTGCCTGTAGGAAACTTTATTAATCTCACAAGATTTGTTGCACTTTTGTGTTGTTCTGGCTTTTACATCACCATGGTTTTGTTCCCAGATTTCAGGTGTTCATTTAAACCCTCGCCTGATGATGTCAGGATGGTGATTGGTCACTGCACGTCTGTGTTTGTGATTCAGCTGTGTGTTTCATGGCTTGCGAAGGAAATGGCCTATCCCACAAGGCTGTGTGCGAGGCTGTTAAACCTCTGCAGAACAGGAAACGGTGGATACTGGATGTTTTTTCAGGTTCTCATAATTATGATAACTATTGTGCTACATTTGGGGAATTGTTCATCAGGACTAGCGAAGTAGGCCTAAATGGTTTCGATCTTTGCCAGGGGAAAGCAGACAGGAAAAGTTCTCCTCACTTCTACTAATCTGGCTCTTTTGTTAGTGGTGAACATTAAATACTTAATCAGGTCGTGCTCTAAGAACCTCTCGCCAAGAAAAAAGTGTTTAGAGCTCAAAATCAGTGGAGGAAACCAGAACTTTTTCCATTGTTAAGTCATGTGACCGTTTCGGCTAAACCTGCTTGCCTTTGTTTGAAACTTGTAATTGTCCCTTCCTGCGTGTTTTAACCCTTTTTATCCTTTCAGGACCTCACAATGTTGAGGGCTGTCACCCACCCACCAATCTGTACCCACTCTGGTGCCGCCTTATGTCTGATGGGTCCCTCTTTATCAATGTGTGGGCAAACATTAAGGGGCCTATAGAGATGGAAATGAGGCCTTTGCGGCCCTGCAGCAGAAATGCTGGTGCCCTAACGCCTCTACAGACTGTCATGGAATTACAAAAGAGATTGGTCTGTAAAGACCACCCGTCCTTTGACTGCTGCTGGGCTTGTGTACTTTCTTTCATTTCTGTACCGGCTGATCGTCATTCAGATTCGTCATTTAAAGCTGGTTTTAAGCTAATTGACCCTTAAAGGACAATACAAGCATGAATAACAGCGTGTTGTGATGTCTAGTGGATAACATTGTACATTTGTGTACTTGACTCCCAAATTTGACAATTTAAATATAAGCATTGGAATAGTAGGTGACACTTAAGATACTTTCTTTTTCTTTTTTTTTGAAGCTGACATGCTTTATAAGCATTAAAGTACTTAAAGGCTAATTAAAATTGCTACATAACGTGGAGGTTAACACATTGCATGATATTTAATTGTTGTTTTCATCAGCATTACAGTAAAAATCTGAATGACTAAAATGCAAAAGGCTGTGAAAAATAGATTATATAAGTACTTTAAAATGTAATTGCTGACTGATTGTTTTAAAGAACTGCATTTGAGGCATCAGTTTTTCATACCGCAGATCCATTTACAGAGATATGATCATATTGTATAATGGTTAGCTAAAATATAGGTGTAAAAAAACTTTCATTTCAATTGTGACACGTATACGGACTACTCTGTGCATAAATGTATTGTTTTCAGTTTCAGTTTTGGTGCTTTGGGTTAAAGCTTAATTGACCCTTCTTCTTGTGTGGAATGGCATTTGGTGATTACAGCAAATGCACTGAATGAATTGAATTCCCTCACAAGTTCTCGCTTTTGGCTTGTTCTTTCTTTGTAGACGGCCTCCGCAGCCTTTTGTAGGATGGTCAGCCTGATGCTAAACACCAAGCTGCCACATTTAGGGAAAGAATCGTGACTTTAACGCTCTCGGCTTGCAAATTCTCCTATGAAGTTCCAGCGCCTCCACTCCCCCATTCTAGATGAATCGCTCCCTTGTAGGAGCGTGTCCTCAGGCAGCCGCCTATGTAGAGAGAGCCCTGCACAGCAACTCTGGAGCAGTACGAAAGGGAAAAAACAATGTGACTCTTATTTCAGGCAGGGGAGGGGGGGCCGTACGTGATGTGATGCTAGGGAGTCGCTTCGGCTCAGTCGAGAAGCCCTGCGCGTCAGCACACACTGGAGTGTGATGGATGACCCCTGCTGCAACCGCCGGCCTGGTTGTCACTCAGGCAAATGGCAATAGCAAACAGCTGGCAACCCGGGGCGTGATTGGCCGAAGGGAGTCACATGGGTTGGCGTTTGGGGGCGGAGTCTTAAAGTGGGTGGCTGACGGCCGTCACAGCACCAGTTGGCTGATGTTTTGGCCTTGTACTTTAGCCTGCATCCTTGCTTTGGAGTTTAGGCCATGCAACGTTGTAACAGAAGCCAAAAGAGGGCCGGAGGGGAGGTGCAGAAATGATAGAGTGATTAAGTGAAAGAAGAGAGAGTGAGGTAATGCACAGTGACTGACGATAACATTGCCGTCAGAACTGGGTCCAATAAGAGCATTCACAAATCTTGCTTTAGATTTTCTCGCCCAACAAGCTTCTTTGTCAGGGGAGGGGAAAAGGCAGCCTTAACAGCCACAAATCATGCGTGGTCACTGCATGTCTGTTTATGCGTGCACGTATGAGCCACAGAGAGATGTTCTCAGCATCAGCTCGATGAAGGCTGTATTCTTCTTGGCTTCACAAAGAGCTCTATTATAGCATGCCGTAAGAGGCATATCTGTCGAGTTCTCTGTCAAACACCCCTCCAGTGGTTTTCTTTCTCTTAGTCTTCCAAATAAATGATGGAGAACCCACCGTGGCAGCTCGCCAGCCTCAAAACCTGACCGGCTAGCACATTATTTCCAGCGACTCGACTTGAACTAAAATGTTCTACAGAATGTGTTTTAGAACTTTTTCGTAATAATAATCAATGTAGGTTTTTTTCGATTTTGTTCACTTTGAATGCTGTTTCGTGCAATTGTGAGGGAATCCCTTTGCAGTAATGGTGCACTGACTCAGTTTCAGGATGTGTGTGCACAGCATCGTGGGCCTCTTTTTCAGGATGGCTTGTAGGAGCTTGCCAGTTTAACAGGACTGAAAAAAGCCTGGAGGTACCCCCACACACCTCCTCCTCTTCCTACTCTTGTCTCTTTGTGTTCTCAGGTGTACAGTGAATTTAGAGTCTACTTCATGAAACCGGCAGCCACACCTATACCTCAACGGTGCATAAAAGAGAGATGGTTATCGGAAGCATCTCTATACCTTTATTGCAAAGCACAGTTTGGATAGCACCACTTTATAAGCCAAACCTTCAGTCATTCTGTGGCTTTTATCATAAAAAAAAATACTCTCATTCATGGCGACTTAAGTGCACAATGCCCCCCAATTTTTTTTTGCTTTTTAATTTTTACTTGATGGTTACGCCACATGATATTAAATTAATACCATTGTTGACAATAGTATGTTTGAAACATTTTGAAAGTAGATTTTTAAGGACTTGATGTGTTTTAAATTGAATGTTCCCGCCTCTTTATTTTAGACACTCTAAATTATCTGAACTCAAAGTCAGCTTTAGGCATCTTTTATTATCACCAATGATGTTCAAAGAAAAGTTGAACAATGGTTCAAGTAATGCGAGTACAGGACCCAAACCTAATTTAGTTGTTCTAGTCACTGATGTGAGCCATGTACACAGTGAGGTTTGGAAAGCCCTCTCTGTGTGCCTCTGGATTTATGGAGCCGAGTTGTCAGTGCTGCCCTTCGATGAATGTTCCATTTGTTGCACAGATAGACAACTGTCAAAGGAGAACAGCATGGGCCCACTGCGTCCTTTCTGCCATAAAAGCTGCCACCCCGACCAGCTCTGACGAGAGAGGGGGAATGGGGGGGAAAGTGGGTGGGAGATAAGAGGAGTTCTCATGTGACTGCTTCCCAAGAGGATTCTTTTTCCACGGATGAATCAAAAGTTCCAGTTTTGCATTGGAGGGAAAAAATTACTGTTGAGTACAAAATCTAGACCTTCAGTCACTCAAATTAAAAAATGTTGCAGTTGCACAAAGCAGATATCTTCATACCCATGCATCGCAGTCAAAGCCAGTCAGAGAGAATGGCATCTTAGCAAGTCGGACAAGGGAAAGATCTCTTGGTCTTCCTGCAGGAACATGTCTGCTAAATAAAGGAGCGATCACAACAACAAGAACAACAGGAGGGAAGGAGATTAGATGCGCAGATCCTCCTTTCACCCAGTCTTCTTCTCCTCACGCACTGTTTAACCAGAGTAAGCCTGGGATGAACGTCCCCTTGTAGTCATGCGTCATTGTGATTCTTTTCATTCACAGCTCTTGTTTCTCCCTCAAGGAAGCGTTCTAAAATGGCTTCCCTGTCTTGGACGGATTGGTGGGGACAGCGATATTCTTTGAGAGCGCTCGTGCACACACACATCATCTGTAATGAGGGTGGACAGTGTATGCTTTTTCCAGGCAGCTGTCGATGGCACACTGATCTGTCAGCGTGGACCCTGCATCTGCACTCCTCTGTAACTCACACCACAGAAACCGGGCATGAGCCAGTGTCTGTCTTCGCTTACAAGAACTCTATCTTAGCAAACCCAGCCTCTCTTTTGTGAGAGAATGCAGTTCTTTCTCTTTCTGCCCCTGCATATTTGCATGGATATGGAGATGAGCCTGAGCGTGAGGCAGTCCTGTCCTCAGACCTCGCTTGCATGTGAGCAGTCGACCGCTCTCACAGTACCCCACTGTGAAGTCTGGCCAATCTGAGGCACCATATGTGTTCTTTAGATCCAAAATAAAGGCCTGCCGCTTGCAAGAACGTAAGACTTGTCCCTGTCGCAGGCACCTGTGAGGCTTGACAGCTGAGTCGTCTGTTGCCAAAGACCCCTCAATTTGTATGCGTGTTTACATCATCTCTTAAACTCTGAAGAGCCAGGAACTACCAAGCCTGCACCACAGCTGAGACTAGAGGTCCCCCAGCCCCCTTTAAAACATCCAAAAAACACATGTGCACCAAGTCTTCCAGTGCATCCTTGCAATCTGTCTTAAAGCCAGCGAGCTACAAAAGGCAACTTGTTTTATGTTTTGGAGGCTTTGAAAGATTTTTAGCGCATCTGAGATGCTCGCGCAGATACAGAGCTTGTTTGCATGAAGCAAGCTCGCCCTAAGGCGAAGCAGCCAGGGTTGATTTGGAAATGAAAGCCACTTCCTGCGCAGCGCAGTTTAGCACATTGCCTGTTATGATGTATGCTTGACTCAGGTGCTTTGAATGATGTTTGAGATCACACAGACCGATGCCACAACTTCATTACAAAACCTCTCATTTTATTCAAAGCTGAAGCGAGGGTTGCTCCTTTGATACGTCACATATTGCATTCATAGTTTCTTTCTATCTATTAGTCATGTTACCATGAAAACTCAGTCAGCAGACAAAACTGGATGTAACGTCTTCTCAGTGGTTGAGGTCAACATTCTTTGCAAATTCGTTTGGGAAGCAGAAAATCATGAATAAGGAATTTCGTTGCTGAAAAAATAAGTGGGGCTGATGACGTGTCTACTTTTGCCTTATTTGGTTTGATGGGCAAATGCTATTCTCTGTTCTGCTCTAATGAAACCATCATCTGTAAAAGGAACTCGAACCTCGCTGGAGTTTCCAGATGTTGCCACACAATGGCTGGTCAGATGATTTCAATTCGCTCTGTCTTTGCTTTTGATTGCATTGCCGGCGCTTCTGCTGAATGATTGAGAATTTGCCATTTGTGTTTCTCAAGCTTCGTTATGATGGTAATGGCGTTTGCGTTATTTGAAGCAAGTGTGTGTTGCAATCTCAACATTGTCACAAGGGGCGCTGTAACAAGCACTAGTGCAAACTGTCTAGTTTTGTTTTTGTTTTTTTTGACAATTGTTTAAATATAGTTAAACTGTTATTATTAAGGAATCTTACTATAAACGCAGTCAGTTTAATGGCACA
>JAUMHE010000082.1:1676454-1694377 GCA_032359235.1 Enteromius mattozi | reverse complement strand
TTTGACAATTGTTTAAATATAGTTAAACTGTTATTATTAAGGAATCTTACTATAAACGCAGTCAGTTTAATGGCACAGAACGCCCCTTGAGTACTGGAGGTCAATTACGCCGCAGAAGAAAAAAAGAAAATCTGTAGAATGACGGTTTTGTTCAAGTAGGACTTGGTGTCAAATGCTTGTCTTTTGTGCCATAGTCTAACTGCAGTAATTAGTATCAGCACTGCTGTGTGTTTATGTCTTGTAGGGTGTACGGTTTGCATTGATAAGGATACGAGACCTCAGGGTGGTGCAGGTTCTGGTAACTCCTGTCCTCCGCCCCCTCTCTCCCCCTCAGTGTCTCTGGTGTTTAGTAGAAACAAAGAAAACAAGCCAGGGAGTGAGCGGTTAACTCTGTGCGTTCTTTCAAGCAGTAAACGAGCAAACTGGCCTGTCCCGTTTGTCCAGATTCTCACCTCTCTCTTTATCTGCACCACCTAGCATGCTGCTTTCATTCATCAGTTTTTTTTTTTTTTAACCCTTTCTTTTAAACTCTATACCTTCCTCTCTTTGCGTCAGGGCCCGTCTCCTGTCTGTCTTTCACAGGTTTTATCTTGGCCTCTCGCTATTGAAACTGATATTGAGGGGTGATGTGCTAGGCAGAAAGCAGCGCTATCTCAGCACGCCAACTGCTCTCAAACACGTTGGTTCCTGCACTTGTCCGTGCCTGTCATCCAGCCCTGAAACAGAGCAGTAGCATTCTTTCTCACACACACACACACACACACACACACACAGTGCTCATACTCACACACGGAGGAGGAGGTAATCACATAGTGTGCGTACACAAACAGGTTTAACCCAAAAATGGATGTAGCCAATACCTGCACTCATTAAACATATAAATTTAGCCCAAATTAAACTGTGTCCTGGCACGAAGGAATGAAATGTAACGTGCTGCAGTTAGCTAATTGTGGTTCATCGCAGGGCATCTTTTTTTTCTTGCGACTGCTTTAACTTTTTTTCCACAAACTATCTGAGGTCTGAATCTAGTGAAGAAAGTCTCAATGAGACTTCTATTTTATTTTTCATGTTATTAAAAGGAGTCTGAACGCCAAGGCTGCATTCATTCAGTCAAAATAGTAAATTTTTTTATTTATTTATTTTTTTTTGCTGTAAAAATTTTCACATTATTTTTTTAAAGAAATCATTCTACTATGCTTATTTACTGCTCAAGAAACATTTATAATTGATGCTGAAAATGGTTTGTGTTGCTTCATATTTGTATTAAACAGGTTTGCAGGGTTCTTTGAATATAAAGTCCAAAAGATGAGAATTTATTTGAACTAGAAAATTCTGTAATAAAATTATTTAATGTCACTTTTGATCAGTTTGATGCAAGTAGTAATGTTTTTTTTATTTTTTTTATTTTTATTTTTAATTAGTCGTACTAACCCTGAATTCTTCAATGGCTGTGTATTTGGTAAATGTATTACCATAAACTTATTTTATAAGCAAATTTGCCATTATTTTTCCTTAAAAGGCGCATTAAAAGATTTGAATGAAATCTACTACAAATACTTGGGTGTAAAATGCAAGCTACTATGCTACAAATGCATTATACATTTTTTTAATAAAAAAAAATACACTTGTTAAATCACAGTGGTAATGCATCAGGGAGGCTGTGTAAAACCAATCTGGCCTGCTTGTTGCTGATGTGTTGCTCACTTTGTCTTTCCTTTTGTTTCCTCCTTTTTCTGACTACTGTGCGATTCACACTAAAGCCAATAACAGTCGCTGAATACAGTCAGTATCCTGTCATCATCATCAGAGCAGTGTAACGTGGGAGAAGACACGCAAGCTGGGTGTGTTTAACAGAGCTTAAAATCCCTCCACACACACACACTGGCGTGGCTAAAGACCACAGCAACCTAAAATGTCTCCTCCACCCAGGCCATTATACCTGCCTCTTTGCCTCTCAATTAGGCAGTCTTACCAGCCACTAATCTGATAATCTCTGTCCTGTCTCTCTCATCCAATCCTCCATCTCTCTCACATCTTTCCTCTGACGACTCCTTCGCTCGTCTCTCCATCCCCCACCACCAAGTTTCCTGTGAACTTTTTATGGTCATCTGTCTTCAGTCAGTTACGTCCCCCTCTCCCTCTCTCTAATTTAAAGACTCACGCTCCATCACCCCCTCTGCACGTCTCCTCTCTTTTGAAAAGCTCCTGCACAAAGAGGATAAAGCTACGTAAGTCTCTCCTCCTCTTCGTCTGTGCATCTCTGTATCCCTCCATCCTGTCTGCGGACGGCTAACAGTCGCTAAACGGGCCAATCACTGATTAGTGATGTAACAAATGATGCTAAACAACTCCTTATTGTGTTTATTAGGAGTAGGCCTAGACAGAATATGCAACGTATTCCTGTGCTGGTTGTATGCAAAAATCAGCAGAATTTGTTTAAACATTAGCTAATGTCATAAATATGCAGTATTATGTAATATTATGTAAGTATTAAAGTACTAGTCTTCTAACAAACGAGTAATTTAGCAAGTTTTCTATTTATAGTTTTAGCAGTTGCAAGTTAAATTAAGTCTAGTCTACTCTTAGTTGGAATCTCTTTTTCTTTTTTGTAATATATATATATATATTTATATTTTGAAATGTGTGTATGATTTGCTGGGCAAGAAGCATTTATTTTTAATTTTGAAAATGATTGTGCTGCTTCACATCTGTCTGTCTGTGTCACAATTCCTTGGTAGGTAGAACATTAGAAAAAGACTGCAATATATTTATTTGAAGTATATTTCTTTTGTAACATTATAAATGTCTTGACTGCCTCTTTTAGTCAATTTAATAAATCTAAACTGCATAGAAGTATTAATTTATTTTAAAAAAATTAACCCACAAACTCTTAAATGGTAGAGTTCTATCACTATATCTATATATATATATATATATATATGTATGTGTGTGTGTGTGTGTGTGTGTGTATATATATATATCTGAAACCTATATAATATATATCACCGAAAGTAAATCAGTTAGTGAGTAAGATGTTGATTCAGTAACTGTTCTGAATGATTCAGTTAAGGATTTGTCTGAATAATATGTGAGTCTTTTGATTAAATCATTGTAAGAATGATTGCACACTAGCCATATAAGCAAAATAGAAGTAATACTCAAACATTTACTGGAACTGACAGATTTCTGCTGTAAATTGTTTTAACCGGGCTGAAGTATTTTCTAAACAAATATATTAAGCGCAGTTTCTAGAACTTGAACTACTAAGGTGTATTTGATTCAAAGCAGCCTTTTTGATGCAAGTTAAACTGTACCATGACTGCAGGTCAAACTCCAGCCACTGAGATCGAGATTGTCTGTAAGAACGGCCTGTTTCATGGGGCTATGATTCAACACAGCAGGTTTTGCAATGCTTTTATTACTTTATAACAGATTTCAAGGTCAAAAGTCTCATCCCGAAAGAAAGCGTATGTATGTGTGTGTGTGTGTGTTTATAGGCATGCATATTAAACTCCCTGTTTGTGGTCTCCCTGCAGTGTGAGCAGTGGTTGCTGACACACGAGGTGCACTGCGGTCCTTCTTCGACCCCTGAACGGCAGCAGAATAGCACAGCCTCGTCTGAGGACGGGTAAATATACCTCACCGTCCGGTCCGAGCCGAGGCTGCCTGTCCGCGTGAGCATCCTCACTGTTTGCACATGCAGCATGGATGACTGGCCTGCTTATCAAGTCCTGCCCACAAGTTTCACCTGAAACTTTGAGTTTTACCTCTCCTCCTTTTTATTTCATCCTTTCATCCACATTGTCTGTTCATCTTTGCTGTTTTACAGTCACAGCCAAACTCATACTTCATAGTTTGCCACACAACCTTGGCTCACATTCCTTTGCTCTGTCATTCATCAAATTCAGCTCTTCCACTCCTTTGCAGTGTGCATGCGGCCCATTACTGCAAAAACAGTGAAGCTAGCCATGTATGCAGCTTAATGGGCTTTGAGTCTTTTTGATAACGAGTTAGAGATGTGCGAATCTACCATTTGTCAAGTCAGTTTATTATTTTGCACAGGAACCTTTAAGCTTGAACTTTTAATCTGCTTTCAGCTCTTCAGTCGTCACATGCACTTCATATACATGCTAACATCCGCTGCATGAAGCTGGGATCTGTCAGTGTTGCGTTGTCTTGTTTTAAGTGTCTTGTGCTACGGACACAAGACGTTTTCGGTTCAGGCAGGGCAGTTATGGAATGACTTTGCATCAAGATGCAGGAAGGAATCTGAAAAATGCATCTGTGTTTGTTGCTTTGAAGAAAAAGAATGCGAATTGATGTAAAGACAAAATACCAGACAAAGGCTAGACTTAAAACTAAATGTAAGTAGACTTAAATCATTTCATCAGTCCAGGCGTTGATAATGAAAAAAGTGTCAAAGATAAAGATAGAAACTACCATTGTGGCGACTCACAGGGTTACAGTAAGGTTTATTTTGTTAACATTAATTACCAATGAACAAAATTTATTTATTTACATTACTACTGCATTGTGAACTAACATGAGCAAACAAACAATTTAATTTTTATGAACTGTTATCGTCATTGTACAAAATGCTCATGTTAGTTACATTTAACTAAAGTTAGCAAAATATTCCTTATTGTTAAGCATTAACAAAATAAACTTAAAATTTGATGACATTAATGCGTAAGGTACTACTTTTATAGCATTTATTATTATAGGTTAATAATTCATTATATACAGTTGTAAATTATAATGTTTGTCCACAGTATATTAATTAATTTGGTTTATACCACATATAATTTGAAAAAAATTGTATTAACTTCCGTCCAAGATCCATTCTGTAAAAATATTGTTCGCTGTTATTTTACTTTAACTATTGCATGAAATAATGTTCTGTTTCATCCCGTGTATTTGTTAGTCATCTCAGTGATTGATTGAACAGTTTGTTGAGTCTAAATGAGAGTTAGCTGCTTTTCCATTTCTCGTTCTGAAGTGTTCTCAGGTAGCAGGGTCAAAGGTCAGCATTCTCTTCTGTAAAACAGCTGTGTTATCTAGGTGAAAGTACGATGTTCCTAAAAGACAGACATTCTTTTACGCAAAATACAGCAGAATTAAGCAGCCTTTGAGTATGATTCATCTGCTCCCACAATTGTATTTTTAGCTGTGCCAGTATGGAATGACATTCTTAGGGCTGTTAGATTGTTACTTTGGATGTGCTCAAACGCAAACGGATGTCTGTTCATAGAAGCATGTTCAGTTTTCAGATAACTGACTCCAAGTGCTCCTGTGAGTCATGGCCTATTGCTCAAGCCGTTCTTTCGAGCGCCTGCAGTCTCCCATGCTCAGACTTGTGGCGCATCTGTTGAAAGTCACGGAACAGGACCCAACCATTTATCACAGAGTGGCAGGGCATGTAACAGTGATAACAAAATGCATTAGATGTCGCCAAGATAATGTCAGTAACGCACTAAAATCAACCAAAAAGAAGTTGTCTTTTCTGCTCTGTGAGATTTTTCCATCGTGGTACAATGCATTGTTTTACTCGGGTGTTTGATAGGATGTTTAGCTGATGGTGACGCATGGTTGTGTGGGCCTGAGGCCTCTTTGTGAGGTGAGGCTGTCTGTCATCCACCAAAAACCTGTTTGAGTGGCTTCACAGATCAAGGAGATACCGGGATTTCACCATAAACAACAGCCTCACAAAAAGACTACAGCTTGTGGCAAACATCGCATTACAACAGCTAGGATTTACAGTGTTAGAAGACGATAAAAAGCTTGTTTTAGATTGAAAAATGTCTGAAGGCATTGATGCTTCTGATGCATGTGTTTGTACTCAGCTACCCTTTTTTATATTTTTTTGCTTAGCATATCTGTTTCTGTTCTGCTCTTGGTGCATTGAACTGATTTTATAGAGGAAGTACTTAATAAGAGCTCTGTTTTTCTCACACTGCTAGATTAGGCTGTTGAGGTCACATGATGGTTTAGATACACTGTACAGTAGTTCTTTGGTTAGTCCAGTTCAGTTTATTCTCTGTAACACCTTCACATGTCTGAAAAATGCCAGAAACCCATCCTCTCTAGACCAGAATGCCTTGCAAACAGATGGAGATTCATCACATCGTACAGCAATGAAGCACACATGACTATGAAGTCTCGTTAATTGTGTAGTTGCTGTCATTTATTGACTTTTATGAGTAAATTAAAGAAAAGGCTTTGCAAACTCCATTTTTCTGCTACGAAGCAACACCACAAAAGTGGAGTAGATTGTAAGTTTTAACATTTTAGGTGTATTATTATTTATGCGTTGAGTTTCAGCTTTTAAAAAGATGCTGCAGGCATCATATCACGACTGTTGCAGCATCCAAGGAAATTTGAGACTCCTTTATTCTACATACAGTAGTTGCATTTTGCTGCTCTCCATCTGTTTATTAATTTGCCTAAAAGTGCATCTGTTATAAACTTGTTTGACCTGCAGTGTTGGATCAATATTTCAGTCCTACAAACAGCAGTTACCAAACAACACTGTATACAAGGTTCATTGAAACTTTAACAGAGCACATCTAACTTTTTGTTGCTTAAATCGTGCATTTAATTGTCTTGGAAGCTCACCGTTCTTGTGGATCAGGTTACAGGATTGGGCTGATGGCTGTGATTTTCATAGTGGATGGCCACACATGCTACCGAGGAGAATGTTGTGCCTCAGGACATTTCTTTTGACTTTAAATGGGGTTTATAACGTCCCGTTGTGTTTTGCCTCAGGCACAATGCAGGTTCAGTAGGCCATTAAGTAAAGTTCAGAGGCTGATTCCACTCTGAGCCATCAGTTGTGTAATACCCAACAGCGAATGACTTTCGAATGTGTGATTTACGTGAGTAAGAGAGGGAGTACTAGTAATATTCCTTCCACTCTGTCCTAGTTTGGCCCCAGACCAACACCCTTTCTCTTGGTCTTTGTAAACACAGTGCTCTACTGATACCCTGATCTTTGCCCTCGGAGAGTTAGAGAGACTGAACGTGAAAGGTTCAAGCTGGCCAACTGCACAACTGTTGACTGAATGCACCAACTTTGTCATGGAAGGCCGCAAAGGGCCCCAGTCACTCAAACATATGATTGGTAGGATGAAGAGATGCAAAGGGCTACTGTGAAACTATTCTTTTATGCCAAGAGCTTTGGGCAGTAAGCATACAGGAGTTGTAGCTTCCTTCCTCTACCGCCTCGTTTATGCGTGTTAGCTTATACTTATTTCACACATGAGACTCTGGATTCCTCCTGTTTCCTTTTGAGCGCTGTGATGTCAAGAAAGGCACCGGAGGCTGTAATAAACAGCCGACATATGGCCGCTGGATTTACTGCTGTCACAACCCCCTTGCCTCATTGCAGACCTATTCTCAGATTAACCACAAAGCAAACTAGTCCCTTTTTTAAACCTTTTCCCACTCATTTATATTTTTATCCTCTCCTTTCCCTTTATAAAAGCCATTCGAGATCTCTTCCCATCAGGTAACTGAGAATCAGCTCTACAGTCGCTCCGAATCTGTTTGCTTTTGAAGTGCACGTGTCACTTTTGGCAGTTTGACTCAGAGCTATTGTCTGACAGCCATCATCGCAGGCCCAACCCACCCGACTCTGTCATTTGCATCCCAGAAGCCAGGCCAATTACTTTATAAGAGCTCCTGCTGAATGTAAGCTAGCACTGTCTGTATCTTACAAGGTTGCCAGGGTTTTTGACTAAATCGTACGTTGGCAGCTTTGTGGCTAAAGTGGATGCTTTGGCTTCAGGCCCAAGTTTTTAAGGTAAATTTAGATTAGGAATGCTTCTTTAATAAATAGTCAGGTGCTATTTGGACTTGGCAGCATTATATGTGTGTCTCGTGGTAAAATAGAAGGAAGGACAAGCCATTGATAACTATAAATGATGAGCTGAAACCAACTTTTTATTGCACTGGTTGGTCATTTTGGGTAGCATCACCTTAACTGTTAAACCAGTGACTCTCTGCTCTTCTTTTATTTATTTATAGAATTTATAAGTGTGCATAGATTAAAGTAAATAACTAAATTAATTAATAAGCAATATTAAAATAAATAGTAAAATTACAGAAGTTTGAGATGAATCAAAGTAAGCGATACCTTTATTTTCATTTTTTAAAACTTATTTTAAACCTTTTGTTTTAAAAAGTCGTGTTTAGTCTGAATTTAATAGTGTAAAAACATAGTATATTAGCTAGCATAAATGCAATTCAAGGCCTCCATAAATGCACACTTGCAGAATAGCTATAATCATTTGAATGCGTAGTGTACTAGTTAGTATAAGAACCAATTCTCACCATTAACTAGATGCTTATTAGCATGCATATTATTATTAACATATTGACTGTTTATTATTACTTATATTCTGCATGGCCATATTTTACATCCTTAATCCTACCCAATACTCAAACTTAACTACCTTACTAACTATTAATAAAGTGTGCGCATATTTCATCTAATTTTGTAATGCCTCATTTAAGATTAAGTGGTTAAAGCTATTGGCTTGTTCCAACTGACACTCAGTTGTGAAACATTTTTGGTTGCAAAGAAATGCTATCAGTTTAGTGTTACTATTTTAATTTTGATTAGCATTTTAACCATATTTTCTACCATTTTAAAGCAGTTTTGTTCATTTTATGTAACTTTTCAAAGGTAGGCGTTCACATTTTGGAATATTTTGTAGGATATTAGAAGATGTTTATGTAGGATAAAGCAGTAAGGGACAGATGGAAGACGAAACAAGATGGAGAGACAGAGAGAGGGAGCAGCCGAGGCATTCTTGCTTGCTCGGTTTGGCACCGTGTGAGGACTTTTCCACTCTTGTGTGCTTCTGACTGACACACAAGCGCTCAAAAAGCTCACATACGGTCATACACGAACGCACACGCCAGCACGACCGTAACACATTCTCTCCTCATAGTCTCCTAAAATCACCTCTTGCTTTCCCACCGTTTGTCTTTTGTTTGACTTGTTTTAACAAGGATGTGCAAGAACTCTTTCTGCCGTGTGTGTGTGTGTGTGCAGGAAAGTGAGAGTGATGGGTGGGAACAGATGTAGTAACAGCAGCCCCCAACTCCCTCCACCCCCACTATCTCTCTCGGCAAGAGAGCGAGAATCTTATGACAAGTACAGCTCTCTCTCGCTCACTCTCGCCCCAAACCCCCAGCCCAAGTCCTTGCACAACTCGAAACCTGCCCTGCTGTTGTGTAATCCCCTGTCTTTCTACCTCTAATCATCAACAGAACCCAACAGTCTCTTACTCGACTTTCCACACCCGAATACAGGTTTTCCCTCCTCTGGCTTTTCTCAACGTTCACTTCTTATTTCCAGCATCTTTCTGGTTTTCTCTTTGATTCATAGCACTAGTTTGTCTCTCACCACATTCATCAACTCTTCATTTTCCTGCTAAAAACGCCTCACCCATCATGCAAACATCCTATCAGAGGAGTGGCCTTATCTTGACTAATAAGAGCTTTGAGATGCTTGTTTATGGCTTCCACAAGATGATGCCTTTTATCTTTTGTAAAAGTTTTGCATTCAAACTAGCTAAAACATGGGACAACTGATGAATTTTTAGTGTTATAACACATGTGGTGTAACTATTAAGTAGAAAGAAATTCAAAAATAAAAAAGGATAGTAAGCATTTTTTAAGCATTTTGTCAAAGCATTTGTTTTTGTGTGTACTTGTTGATGGTACTTTGTGGTGAACAAATGTCCCCCCAAGAATTGTAAAACCTGAAATGTAAGGGGTATATTTAGGGTTAGCAGATAAAACATATTGTTTGTTCAGTATAAAAGTAATAGAAGTCTATGGAAAGTCCCCACAATTCACACGAACAAACGTGTGGTGTTGTTTTTAGAGACCATTTGACATTTTACAACCTAAATTTTGTCAAAAATGCCATATTTGTCTGGAATCACATGAGCAGGTGCAACATTAGAACAAACTTTTTTTGTCCTGTGTAGTGTGAATGAAATCTGGACATACTACATCCACCATGTTGTCCTTGGACCTATTTTATGCTTTTTACGCATTTAAACCTGGTCTTTTCACTGAAAACACTTGAAGTGGGTAAGTGTAAAATAGGCCCGTTGTCATGTGACCTACCAGCATTAGTTGTGTCCCTTCACTGCCATTCATAAATCCTCTCCCGTGGCCTCATGGGATTGTAAAGTGTCCATCAGTTGCGCACTTCAGAAGCAGTGAACCATACTACCACAGTTAAAAAAATTCCTATGCCTCAATTTATTTTAAATACAAAGTATACTTCAAATACAGTAATATATTTAATGACATAACTGAAGACTTACTGATGTGAAATTACTGTTAAACTTCATTTGGAGTATTTATTTATTATGCAATGCAATTTTTTAAATATTATACCTAAAATGTGTTATACCTGAAATCTACCTTTTAATAAAGATTGTATGATATCTGTATAATTTGTCTTTAAATACAATATATTTAAAGTGCTCCTAAAGTATACTTGCAATAGTTCCACTTTAGCGCACACTCAAATATGCTTCAGTATATCTTTGGTTGTACTTTAGCAGTACTTTCACATTAAAATACATTTAGCACAAGATTAGTTGTTCCAATTTAGCAAACTTTTAAGTATACCAGTTTAGTATGCAATTGCAGGGTATCTTTATTAAGCACATAAATATGTGAATTTATACTCAGCACAAAATAAATGTATTTCAAATACATTTTAGTATTTTAAACTACGCATTCATACATGCTACTGTTTTTTTACTTAGCCTACCGTTTTTCCACCAGACCACAGGTTCTGCCGAGGTCCTCTCTATGAAATCATTTCTTAATGTGTTATTAATTGTTGTCACTAAAGTGAATTGAATGTGCTTGTTGACACCTCTTTAGTTATTTTGAGGAGTAAGGAGCTGCAGTTGTACATGTCTAATCGAGTGCGTTCAGTACTTGGCTAGCAGGCTGTTTCTGGAGGAATTTGGTTAACCTCCATTTGGCTACAAGACGTATACCAAGTGTCTCTTGCTGCCCCCCCCCCGATCATATCTACCATGCTGTTATGGTCCAGCCAGCAGCAGATCCTGTTGTCCAACAGCCTCGTCACACACCCAGACACACATTCCCTTATCCTCTCTCCAAAAGAGGAAGCAGCCCAGACTGCAGAGGAGCTTCCTGTGTGGCTGCGGATGGGAAACGGCAATTAGCAAGAAGAGAGTCTCGTTCTTTTCCCCATCTTTTTCCCCTCCCAAATCTCTCCCGTCCTTCCTCGTGTGACAACTGTTCCAACTCTCCCTCTCTCGTTTTAACACATTATCAATCTCTTTTAGTCATTAGCACGCTTATTAAATCATAACCAACACTTAGAGTGCTGCTTTTCAGGTCAAGCATCTCCCATCATCCCCTCAGGAACGAACCCCTTATGACCTTCCCCTCTTAAAAGTAGCGCTTAGACCCCCCTGCTCATCCAGATTAGCATCTACAGCCATCTGCCATGCCGGCGCCCACCAAAGCAGAGATTTTCCTGTGTGGTCGTCTGTAGTCGTCCAAAAATTGCATGAAACCAATCATGGCTTCATAGGCCACACCTATGATGTTGCCAGTTGTTTCAGCCAATCAGATCTGTTTTTCTCCTTAAACTTTGCTGAACTTTTCATAGTTGTCTATGGCGTCACACTTTGTTTTTATGATGACTCTTACACACTTGCGTTGGACATACGCTTGTGGTCACAAAACAGACGGACACGCTCCCTCACTTGTGCTCTCCAGACAGGTGCTGGAGCCATAAAGCACAAAGAGAATGTGTGTACTGTGCCTCATCTAGAGAACACGCGTTATGTTCCACTGACTGTACCAAGTATTCTGTGTAGTGTACTCGCTGGACAATTTTCCGTTCTTCCAAGTGTTTTAGCCCCCAGATGCTTTAGAAGGAAGGGAAGCCGTTCTCTAACTAACTGTCTAGTTACTATAAGATACAAGCCGTTCTTTCAGTGCACTCAGAGCATCCTTGCCTTATTTGCATATTGTTTATTTATTTATTTTTTTCCTCCATAGTTATGGAAAACTCAACAGAGGAGACAAGAACAGAATCTGCAAATCGCACCCTTACTAGGGAGGAGGCGGAGCAAAGCGATGAGCGCCAGAGCCCCGCCCCCACAGGAACACAAACAACACACACAGGTAGAAATTTTAATTTTAATCTATAGTTTAATCTATTAATCCATTGTTACTTCTGTCCATCTATAGCTCCATCCATTCATCTTTCTATGCATTGTTCATTTTATCAGTCTATCATACATCGATTGTTCTACATGCATACACACACATATATCTATAGTTACTTCTATCGTTTGCTCTGTCCATCTATTTATCATTTGTTCTGTCTATCATTCTATACATTGATCTATAGATCCATCTGTCCGTCTACCCATCTATCGTTCTATCCATCCATCATTAGTTCTATATTTCTGTCTCTTGCTCTGTGTCACTATCATTCTACCTATCATTCTATCATTCTTTAAAATAATGCAAAGAAATGAAAACATCCACAGAGAGTTCTACCAGTGTAGAGGAGGAAACAAGTGAATGGGAGAACGGAAAGGATAGATTAGATGAAGAGATGGAGGTAGCCGATGGGGTGGACCTGTCTTCCATTAACTCCATGATGAACACTGTGATGAAAGCAGCTCAGCTTAACGGCAGCGTAGACTCCGCCCACACCACGCCCAGTAAGGTGTCCATCAAAAGCCCCAGCACCAACCGCAGTGGAAGAAAGACCCAGGTAAGAGGTCACGAAGAATAAGAGTGAAAAAAACAAATATGCTTGATAATTGTGAAATTAGCGAATATACATGGATTTACTTGCACAAGCCTGCAATTAAAATGTCTACACAAAAATAAAACACAGAAGATTTTTTTCCTAGTATTTTGTGCAGCAGAGATGGTGTTCATGTCATTTTGCGGTTGGAAACAAGAGCTATTTGTGGTTATAAAACACAAAATATATTTATGATCCAAACTCAACACTGAATGTCTCACACTGATTCATAATCTCAAAACAAACTCATACTGACTCAGTCTACAAATATACCAATCTGACGAGCCATGGCAGTGTCCTTGGATGTGTTCCAACTCACATACTTCTATTAAACAAATGTTTGTATTTTGCTGCTTATTACTTCTTAGTATAATTGAATTGCATACAATCAAGTTGTGTAGTATCTAGCTTTAATAATTAACTTGAAATTAGGGTAATGCTTTATTTTAGGGTCTCCTAACTAGTTGCTTATTAGCATGCATATTACTACAATATTAACCATTTATTAGTAGTAATTAAGCACATATTAATGCTTTATTGTACATCCCTAATCCTAAACTTAACAACTACCTTACTAACTATTAATAAGCAGAAAATTAGGACTTTATAGGCGAAAAAATCATAGTGAATAAGTGTTCCCTATTCTAAAGTGTTACCAAAATCAGATTTTAATTTAATGCATTTAAAAACTGTCATCTGCATACAGTGTAATATGATGGTGTAACACTAATTGTAATCTTGCACACTAGAGATTTAAGATTAAAGTTAACTAGGATGCAGCTCTAAATAATCAATAGCTGCTGCTTATATACGTGTTTTTTTTGGTTAGAAAGCAGTACAGGTGGGAAGGACTTTATGGATGCAGCATCCTGCTTTTAAAACGGAAAGTGACAAATGGTCTTCTGGCATCTCAATCCACCTTTTGTTCACCCGGCTGCATCACATGGCTCCCATTAGAGCATGCAATTCATCCCTTAACACTACAGTGTGGGGCAACAGGTGTCGCTTTTAACCCCTTAACACTCCTGTGGGGGGGTGGGGGGGGGAGTGCAGTCTCTGAAGTTTTGGATCCAAACCATCCACCCCCCTTAAATGTGTTCCTTACACTTTGAGAAAAAAAAAAAAAGTGTTTAATTTTGCCTGTAGGATATTGGGTATAAAATCTCATAGACTTGCATTGCTCTAGAGAGCAGAATATACATTTGAGCGTGAGATCTTTTAGCCAGTAGGCAGGTTATCACCTGGAGAGGCTGTAGTCTAGTTCTCAGGCCTCTTTCGCTCCTTTTGAGGAAAAGTAAAGAAGCTTACAGTGCGTTGTGTAATTTACTGGATTAACTGAGAATAAAGGGACGCGCCAAAGTACAGAACACTGCAGACAGGTACTGCTGAACACAAACAGGTTCAGACAAAACCGGTAAAATAGACAAAGTTGCTAACAGGTGTTTGCTCAGGTGTCCTATGAATTGTAACGGTGAAAAAAAAAAAAAAAAAAAATTCCTTAGACCATTTACATCCACGTTTTGAAGCAGCCAAGGAAATAGAATTTTCAAAAGTTCAAAAAATTTTTTTTTTTTTCTTTGTGTTCTCCAAGGCTGCATTTCTTTGAAATAAATACAATAAAAACTGTGTAATATTGTGACATTTTTAAAATAACACTTTTCTTTCATAATATATTTTGAAATGTAATTTATTTCTCTGATTAAATCTGGATTTTTTAGCATCATTGCTCCAGTCTTCAGTGTCACATGATCTTCAGAAATCATTCTAATATACTGATTTGCTGCTCAAGAAACATTTATGATTATCAGTGTTGTGCTGCTTCGTATTTTTGTGGAAACCACAATTTTGATTGTATTGATCAATTTAATATATCTTTTAAGTAAAGGTTTTCTTAAAAAAAAATATATATTCTCACAGACCCCTAGCATTTGAATGCTAGTGTGTAGTAAGTGTATTAATCCAGTTTATGACCTATAGACTTCTTTTTGAAGCAGGTCAATATGACTCGATGAAATGAATGGAACTTCCTTATATGACGAAACTATCACTGCCAGTTAAGGTCAAAAAGCAAACGTTGTTTCTGAATGACACTTCCCTTCATAACATGCAGAATGGTAAACATGGTAAGCTTGAGCAGTTGGCGCTCGCTGGTCCTGAACCGAAGCCAAAAGAGTCACAGAAGGAAAACAAGCCCTACGCCAGCGTGCCACCAGAGGAAAAGGAAGTGCTCTTCTCTTCCTAGAGATGTTTTTGAAGATTGCAGTCGCAGTTTAATCGCTTGTGTGTTTATAGATCACATGGGCGTCTATTTAGGGCTGGTTTTGTGATGACTCATGTGCCTTCTCTTTCTTTTTCCTTTTATATGTATATTATGAGAATAGCTACGCATTTATTTTATGACATCATATGAGTAAGCATACAAGGCATGCTGTCATGTGACCGCATCAGATCTGATACAACAGGAACTGGTTTCATGCTTGCATTTAAAGAGACAGTTTGCACCAAAATTAAAGTTTGATCCGCATTCAAGCAGTTCCAAACCTGTATGAGTCTATTTCTTCTGCTGAGTGTATAAAAGGTATTGTGGGTAACCTAACAGATGTTTGGCCCCAATGTGGATCAGAAGCTGAAGAAAGAAACTCACACAGGTTTGGAACAACTTGAGAGTGAGTAAACGATGACTGGATTTTCCTTTTTGGGCAAACTATGCCTTTAATGATCTGACGTACTGTCAGCAGTGAAAAGAAGCCTGTGTGTGTGTGGTTTACACAGATTTCCACTTGAGGAGAAAGAGGAAACAGTTCTTGCCCCGTTAAGATGCTTGAAATACACAAACTGCAAAACAAACCATAACTGCAGGAGGAGACACTTTTATTGATTTAAAAACATTCTAAACAGAAGATCTTCAGATTTATGATTGTGAATAAAAAAAAAAAAAACTTGTGTTCATGCACATAAAGGTTAACTGTATTGCTATGATATATGTGTAACAGTAGAGCGTTTGTGCTCTGTGGTCATGCAGCAGTAACTGATGTAGTTCCTGGGGTTGAGCAAGTGTTTATTTAACAGAGTGAATTTAGCTCAATATCTCGCACATACAACATGTTCTGACAAAACATTCAAGGTCGGGAGACAAGGCCTCATTCCCTGCCTCCTGCATATGGGTTTTTACCCACGCTCCTTGAATGTGTGTCTCAGAGTGATGACTATTTGAAATTATACAAAATAATAGCTTTTGTTTATTCTTGAATGTAATATTACGGCTGGGTTTTATTTATTTTTTTCTCTCTCTCTGATGTTTTGTGGCTTTTGTTTCATGAGCTTTGAGGCTGATCTACTACACTACTGTTCAAAAGGATTTTTTTTTGAACTTTTATTCAGCAAGGAAGAGTTAAATTGATCAAAAGTGACAGTTAAGGCTTTTATAATGTTACAAAGGAGTTCTATTATAAATAGATGCTGTTCTTTTGAAATCATTTGAACTATTCATGAAAGAATCCTAAAACAAGTATCACTGTTTACATCTGTTTTCAACATTAATAGTAATCAGAAATGTTTCTTGAGCAGGAAATCAGTATATTACAATGATTTCTGAAGGATTTTACACTGAAGACTGAAGTAATGATGCAAAAATTCTGCTTTGATCAAAGGAATAAGTTAATTAAAAAATATATATATATATATATTCACACAGAGAACCTTTATTTAAATGTATAATAATATTTCACAATATTTATTTTTTGTTTTATTTTTTGATCAAAAAATTTAAAACATTTAAAATAATAAATAAAATGAAAATTGACAAACTTTTATTAAATATACACTTTGAAAATATTTGTGTACTCTGGTGTGCAAAAACAGTTTTTGTGCCAGCAAGATGTCAAATTCGTCAAATCTAAAACTACCACATAATACAATGCTCTGTGTATGCTGTAGAGATTTATAACTACATACGGTTCATCTCATATTTGTTTCAGGAAGCCAAAGATGACAGCGGGTGTATCATCTGTCCACTGTGTGATAAGAGCTTTCAGACCCAACACCAGCTCACCATGCACATCCGCCAGGTAACACGCACTTGTTCAATATAATGTTGCATACCTGTTGATTTCTTTAATTAAAGTCTGTGTACAAGTTAGCAAAGCTAATGGTGGAATGTTTGAGAATTTTCCGAAGCCCACTTCGACAAGACAGTGTAGTGTAGAGCTTGGCCTGTAATGTTAATTAACTCATTGAGCTAACTGATCCAAATGCCTTTTTCTCCAGCACAACAACGATAGTGGGACTTCGGACCACTCTTGCAGTATCTGCGGTAAGTCTCTGAGCTCGGCTAGCTCCCTGGATCGTCACATGCTAGTGCACAGCGGAGAGAGACCCTACGAGTGCTCTGTGTGCCATCAGACTTTCACCACCAATGGCAACATGCACAGGTCAGTCAAGGGTTTTTTTAAACTAAAAATGATTTGCAATCAGAAGCAGGGCTGAATATTTTGATTTGTAGAACAGAATTGATTCTCAAAACAGCATGCACACATTTAACTTCCATAATGTGATGAATAATATGGTAGAAAAGGGTAGATTTTTTTCTTTTACACCCATAAGGCCTTGGTTATGTTTGCACAGTTCTTTTCAGAGGTTAAAAAAGTTGTTACATTTTGTTTAAAGATATAAATGTTTTAAACATTTTGTTTATTTAATCCATATTTATGAATAGTGCATTGCAGTTTTGCTTTCATGCTCTCTTTCAGCTAGTAAGGTGTAATTACCAAATTATTATTTTGACTAAGGATTGAGTGTATGATTTAATACATGCACACCTTATTCAAACTCAACTTGTCTGAAATGCTGTGAGTAACTGTATGTGTGTGATTTAAGGGAAGGGAGATGTGCAGGACCATCCGCCCTGATGTGTCGTCATAACGATCTGTTGTGTTTAACTACTTAATGAGCTGTAATCCTAAGCTTAGCACTGACTTTGTGTCTCGGTGGATTTAATAAATGTTTGTTTGTGAGCAAGCAAAATAAGTCACATGCAGTCATTTCATAGTGGCTTTCATGCTGGTCAAAATTTAAGCAGATCCAAAT
>JAUMHE010000082.1:1662285-1672372 GCA_032359235.1 Enteromius mattozi | reverse complement strand
TTTGCTTATCTCACAGAAGTCATGGGAATGCACAGATTCTGTGTTATTTAGGTATTATTAATGCATTTGTTTATGAGTCGAAGATGAGGCGTCCCACTTTTGGTGTCTGCATCAAATATCTGCATAGAAAGCATATGAAATATGTGTATAAAGTGTCTGCTTTCGTGTTCGAATTAGCTTCTGTGAGAAATTAAATATGGGTGAAATCATCCTTTAGAGTTACATATATATTCAAGTAAAAATGCAACAACATACTTAATAAAGAAGAATAAGTAATCATACCAATTTTTTACTGTTTTAACAATTCGTTAGGATCCTTAAAGTGAGCTTTGTTTTATTTTTGTTTTAATGCTTGAAAACCCCTTTTCGTCTTTGACCCCTATATTTTTCATTAGCTTTTCTATTTTTCATTTCCTTTTTTGTGAAGCACTTTGAATTGTGTTTGAAATGTGCTGTATAAATAAACTGTGTGCTTTCCTGGTAACTTCAGCTTTGAATTGATTTCAGTTTCACTTTTAGTAATTCACCGTCAGCTTCTTAAAGTTCATTTTGTGTTTGTTTTAGTTTATTATTTGTAAGTTTAGATTAACAATATCAACACTAATGCTGTACTGAATTGATTGTCACCCGTGTTTTCGTGTCTTCTACCCCCAGTTAAAGCCGAAGCCACGCACCATGTCCTTAAAACCGCGGGTGGTGGATTTCGACGAGACGTGGAACAAGCTCCTGACGACAATCAGAGCAGTTGTGATGCTTGATTACGTGGAGAGAGCGACATGGAACGACCGCTTCTCGTATCCTGCACTGAGATGAGTCCATCTCCAGTAGAGACACATCTGTCAATGAAACTGTTGCTTCCTCTTTCCCCCTCTTTTTCTTGCAATCAGATTGTTTCTAAATCATTTTTGTGAGTGAGCAAAACCATATTTGTTTGGGGTCAGTAAGATTTTAAAAGACATATTCAGCAGGGGTGCATTAAAATAATCAAAAGTGACAGTAAAGACATTTAAGATATCACTTTCTATTCATCAAAGAGTTATTATAGTGAAGTTAATGATAAGAAATGCTTCTTGAGCAGCATATTAGTATGATTTCTGAAAGATCATGTGACACTGAAGACTAGAGTAATGATGATGAAGATTCAGCTTAAATTGTAAGTTGTTATGGCACCTTCTTGACCCCAGACTTTTAACAGTAGTGTAACTTCATGTGTCCTGTGTTAAACATCTCCTTAACGCGAGTTTTAGTGACATCTATGCGCTGTGTGTTGCGTATCCAGAGCCTTTAGGAGAAAGACTGTACACTGAGACAAAGGTGTTTCTGGAAAATCACGTCCGTCAGTTGTTTAAGGTAAGAACGGGCGATGTTTGTGTCTCTGTCTTTGCGGTTTAACTGTGGATATGTTGCCTTATTGTGTTGTGTGTCTTACAGAGAGTCCTGGAGTCAGAGGAGAAGGTTCTGGTGATGTATCACAGATACTGGGAGGAATACAGCAAAGGTGCTGAGTACATGGATTGCTTATACAGGTGAGTTTAGCTACTGTAGCAGAAGGAAGGCTTCTAGAAATTAAAGATGACGTGTGCAATATTTTTCATTGTTGCAGTTCTCCTCGCCAAGTTTAAAGGGATAGTTCATCCATAAATGAAGTTCTATCAAAAATGTCCTTCAGGTTGAAGTGACCTGTATGAGTTTATACACAAAAGATATTTTGAAGAATGGCGTTAAAGCGATTTCTGGAAGCTAATGTTGATATTTGAAATCACCAAAACAGTGAGCACCTGTAGTGTCGTGGGCAGTGCGCCGACATATAGTGTCGTTACGCTTCGGGCGTAAGACCTTTCCCGATCTGGAAAACTGATCTGATATTTACACGGGTCCTACCTCTTGGCTTATCGTTTGTTTTTTATCTTTCTGTCGCTTGGCTCGGCTGTTCACTGAACGCTCTCTCCTCCACATAATTAGTAGACACGCCCATTACTGCTGATTGGCTACAAGTTTGTTTTGGTATTTGGCCCTGATTGTTTTCTAAAGCATTTTTGTTCCTTTAACCGAGCAGTATGTAAAAATGGAAGTCAATGAGATACTAAATTGTTTGGTTACCGACATTCTTAAAAATATCATCTTTTGTGTTCAACAGAAAAACTCAAACGCTTGATGAGTAAATGATGACAGAGCCTTCAATTTTAGGTGAACTGTCCCTTTAATGTGCAGAGACAACTTTACATACGCAGTTCATGAGGAAACAATCATTATTTACAGCTAGTTCACTTTTCATTTTGCAAACAAATTGCACTGACTTTAGAGGTTTTTGGTTGGTAAATGGTGTTTGTGTTGATGCTGGTGTGATACTGGAATGATGAATACTTATGTAAGAGTCACCTAAAAGTGTTTATATTATGACTGAGTGGATGTCAAAGAGTTAGATGGTTGACATTTTATGGTTAACCTTAGTTTAACGCTTAAAAAGTCAGTCAATTTGGATAAAGTAGTACTATAAGACATATAGTATATTAGTATTTAGTACAACGTTCAAAAGTTTGGGGGTCTGTAAAAGTTTATTTTGCTCAACAAGGCTGCATTTATTTGATGAAGGAAAAAAAGAGTAAAACTAATATTGTGAAATAGCCTATTATTGCCATTTAATATATCACTTTTCTAGTTTAATATATTTTAAAAAGTAATTTATTACTCTGATCAAAGCTTTATTTTCAGCATCATGACTCCAATCTTCAGCGTCACATGATCCTTCAGAAATCATTCTAATATACTGATTTGCTTTTGTAACATGTTTTTACTCTTACTTTTGTTCAATTTAATGATTCCTTGCTGAACAAAAGTATTCATTTCTTTAAAATAGCCTTACTGACCCCACATTTTTAACGGTTGTTCAATCTTATTGTCATATCAGAGATAAATACTTAGATTAATAATAATTAGAGTAGTTTTGCAGTAATCTAGTTTTGTGTAAAAGTGATGGAACAAACAAATATGCAGCTAAAGAGAGATTAAGATTTCAGTTGATGTTGCTTTTAGTTCATTAGGTACTGTTGAAATGAGAAGTGAAGCATTGCACCATGGGGTACAATATTTTCTGAGTGTGCCTGTTGTGTTCTGCACATTTTGGCAAAAGTAATAGTAGGTAATCCGGTTATTCTGTGCATGCAGAAATGTGCATACTGTGCACAGTATGCATAATACATCCCTGCTAAGAGTGCATTGTGAACAACTAGACTTTAATATTGCTGGTTGAGGGATGTTACACAATATTTAAGGACAGTATTTTATTTGTTTGCTTTCATATCTTACTGGTTCTGACGCGTCACTACTCTGAGTGCACAAGGTATTGTTTGTCTGGCATGCAGACCTCGGCTTTGCCAAGGGCTTTGGTCAGTTTCTGCTTGATTTCATCATGCTGGACTGAACCCCATCACTGTCCCGCTGCTCTTGGTCAGCTGTGAAAACAAGCAACTATTGAACTGACGTGAACCGTGGCTTTATTGTGCATCAGCACACGCACTTATTCATCTAAAATAATAGCAACTGATTTTCCTTAATGAGTGTTTTCATGAATTTCCCGCAGGTACCTTAACACACAGTTTATTAAGAAGAACAAGCTGACCGAAGCAGACCTGCAGTATGGATATGGAGGAGTGGATATGAATGAGCCCTTAATGGAGATAGGAGAGGTACATTAGGCTTTATAATCAGTATCTTATCACACAAGCTGGTGCCAATATGAACATTTTTGATGTAAGCAGATTGGATATTAAGCTATGCACATTTCAAATGTCAAATTGTGGTGTTTATTCTTTCATAAACAGTATAAAAAGAAAAATTGTTTTGTTTTTAGCTTGCACTTGACATGTGGCGGAAGTTAATGATTGAGCCCCTTCAGCCGATGCTGATCGGGATGCTTCTGAAAGAGATCAAGAAGTAAGTTAAACTTGGAGGGTGTTCAGGTTAAATGCTTTGAACCAAAAGTGTACTCTTACCTTAAACCTTTTCTTTTCTTAATTAAATTACATTAAATTGAATTAAAAATTAATTTTTATTTTATTTTATTTTCAACCAATATTGGATATTTTAGTTTTATTTAATCTATTTTAAGATTTTAGATCATCATCTAAACAGTCATTATGGAAACTTGCACAGTAGCTCAAAAAAGTGATGAAGAAACATGCCAGCTTCACGTTTATGCTTTTAAACCCTTCTGCCCATTTGCTTGTTGTTTCTGATGTGTATTACTGTACATGTATTTACGGTTTGTTTCTACAAACTAAAAATGTAATTATCTATGGCAGAATTTTTGGTACCACAGATACTTTCCATCAAATTACTATGATCGCATGGTCCAAACCCAAGTTCACATTTATTTATTATGTTTCAGTAAACATTGTTTGAGGATACACTCGCAGATTGTTCAGTTTCAATGTTGTTTCCATAGTGACCGATGTGGGGAGGACCCAAATCAGAAGGTAATCCATGGGGTTATCAACTCCTTTGTTCATGTTGAACAGTACAAGAAAAAGTTTCCTCTAAAGGTGAGTGTCTCTGTCTGGGTGTCTTTTTGTTTGTGTTGTTCATCCTTTTTTTTTTTTTTTTTTAGTTTGTGCAGTTATGAAACTTTACTTATATTTTCTTTTAAATGGAAAAAAAATAAAAATTACAAACGTTTTGGCTTTTTAGTACACTACTGCTCAAAGGATTTGAAAGGTAATATTTAAAAAAAAAAATAAAGTTTTAAAAAATAATATTTCTAATTCAGCAAGAATTAATTTGATTAAAAGTGTTAAAAGTAAAACAGTTAAGGCATTTCTAATGCTGCAGATTGCATCACGGTGAATGAAGCAGCACAAATGTTTTCAACACAATAATCAGAAATATTTCTTCGGCAGTAAATCAGTATATTAGAATGATTTCTGAAGATCATGTGACACTGAAGACTGGAGTAATGGTGCTGAAAATACAGCTTTGATCAGAGCAATTTTAAAAAATTCACATTAAAAAGATATTTGAAATGATGGTAATATTTCACAATACTGTATTTTTATCAGTGTAGCCTTGATGAGTTTTCAAAAACATCTCACAGACCGCAAACATTTGTGTACATATTTGCATGTTTAGAGCTTGTGTTTCATCAATCATGCATTTAAAGGCCAGACGCTCTTTTTCCCCTTTGCCCAGTTTTATCAGGAAATCTTTGAGGGGCCGTTCCTGACAAAAACCGGAGAGTATTACAAACAGGAAGCCTCCAATCTCCTGCAGGAGTCCAACTGCTCCCAGTATATGGAGAAGGTGAGATGCTGTAACCTGTCCATCACCATCTTTTGCATTTTAAACAATTTCGTAAATGTGTTTCTGACTTGATCATTCAGTCTATTTTGCATGGTGCTGTTTGATAACTTATGATCTTAAAGAAGCCTAATTTAATCTTCGGGCAAGTGGCTGATGTTCTCTGATTCTGCAGGTTTTAGGCCGGTTGAAAGACGAGGAGGTGAGATGTCGGAAGTATCTGCACCCCAGCTCTTACGCCAAAGTCATCCATGAATGTCAGCAGAGGATGGTGGCCGATCACCTGCAGTTCCTGCACGGAGAGTGTCAAAATATCATCAGACAGGAAAAGAGAGACGGTCAAAACCTTTAAGGATTCGTGTTTGTACGTATGTGTCTCGGTTGGCATGTTATAACTGTATGATTTGTTTGGTTTTAGATATGGCGAATATGTACACGCTACTGCGGGCCGTGTCCAGCGGCTTACCTCACATGATCCAAGAGCTCCAGGTCCACATCCACGATGAGGGTCTCCGAGCCACCAGTAACCTCTCTCAGGAAAACGTAAGCGTCTACAAATGATGTATAGCTAAATAAAATGGTTATTTGTATATAGCGTTTACTGCAGTGCACTCAGATCTTTTCCTCTGATCTGTGTCCTGCAGATGCCAACCCAGTTTGTGGAGTCGGTGTTGGAGGTTCATAGTAAATTTGTCCAGTTGATTAACACAGTGTTGAATGGGGACCAACACTTCATGAGTGCGCTTGATAAGGTACACTTATATTTCAACAGCGTTTATAAAGGATTTACAAGTGTATATACAGTACCAAGCAAACATTTAGACAAACTTACTCATTATGTTTATACTACGTTATACATTTCAGAATGATGGTTAAAAAACATCCGTATTATGAAATATTTTAAGTTATTATGATTTTTTTTTTTTACATATAATATATAAAATAATATAATATAATAATAAACACTTAAATACTTTTAAAATAATACAAATGCAATTATATGTAATGTAATATAAATAAAATGATAGTAAAAACATTGATACTTTGCAACAATACCAATGCCGTAATTGAAATTATTATTATATAATGCAATAAAATAAATAGCACAATGATAGTAAAGGCATCCATTCTTTGATATAATACATATTTATTTATGTCAAATATAATTATAAACATATATTATTATAACTAAAATTATAACTATTTTGAAATAGTACAAATGCAATTATTATTTAGACTTTACACTATTTACATGTCTATATTAATATTCATATAATTTATATTATAAATAAATATATTTAAAATATAAAAATAATTTTTTCTGAAATGTATACATGCATGTGTGTGTATTTATATACACATAATAAATATACACAGGACACATAGATATATTATGTAAACAAAAACTTTTATTTTGGATGCAATTAATCGCGATTAATCGTTTGACAGCAGTAAATGTAATAAAAAACATAATGATAGTAAATTTTTTAACAACATATATGTAATATTTTAAATAGCATACTGAGAGTAAAACATCATTACTTAATATTTAAAACAATACAAATGCAATTATGGACATTTTTAATATATAATATAATATAATACCTTCTATTACTAACTTCATCACCCTTCTCTCTTTAGTCCAGTAGGGGGTATCTGTGATCAGCATGCATGTGAGTGTTTAGAAACGCTTGAGTTTGTGGTTTGTGATTTTATTGCTCATTTCCCTTCCAGGCCTTGACTTCAGTAGTGAACTACAGAGAGCCCAAATCCATCTGCAAAGCGCCTGAGCTGGTGTGTAATCACTATTTATCCTCAGCTACTGACAGCGTTTGATCAGGATGACTAAATAAACTCTGAATTAACCTAATGAACACACACAGTCAGAACTTTAACACTCCTTTTACCTCCTCTTTCCCGGTGTTTCTCGTGCTGTGGCGCAGCTGGCTAAGTACTGTGACAATCTGTTGAAGAAATCTGCAAAAGGAATGACGGAGAATGAAGTTGAGGACAAACTGACCAGCTTCATCACGGTCTTCAAATACATTGATGACAAAGATGTGTTTCAGAAGGTGAGGGCATGACTTGATTTATCTACAGGTATAGAAGAAGGAGAACAGAAAACCACCATGCTGAAAAAAACAAAACACAAACAAACAAAAAAGCCAAGTCTAAACTGGTTGGCTGGCTTTAGCTGGTCGTAGTTGGTTTGCAAGTTATGATCACTCCTTTAGCTTTAGCTTCTTTAGACGTTTAGTTTTGGGATGCAAGCTAAAAGCTATTGGTTAATCATTTTCACATGTCCGATCCCATTATAGCATGTTTTAACAATATGTGTCCTAAAAAAGGTTTTAAAGTGTTATATACTGTATAATAATGTGTGTAATATGTTAATAACATGTAAAGACATTAACAGAAGTGTTAATATATTAGCATATGTTATAACATGTTAGAAACATGCTAAAACATGTTAACAATAGGTTAAATCATTGTTGTGGTAGTAATGTTTTAAAACTTACAACATGTTGAACCATGATAGCTAGACATTGCGATGTGTTAACATGTTAGCATTATGCAAGCAATGTGTTAGCAGTTCTAAATCATGCTAGCAGCATGTTATCAACATTTTAAAAGAAAAATGTAGAAAAACATGTTAGGCTTGTTGTTAAGGAGCAGGTCATATGGTTTTTTTAAAGTGTCTTGATATTGTGTTGGAGTCCTCTGCAACAGGTTTAAACGCGTCTAGGGTCAGAAAACATTGTGATTTTCTCAGAATACGCATTAATATTAGAATCATTTTGTAATGATTTCGAAACGGTCTGTAAACCCCTCCCTTCCATAAGCCAACTCTTCTCTGATTGGTCAGTTGGCTACGTCTGTTTTGATTGGTCGCCACAAATAGATTTTTCAGAAAGCTTCATTGAATAAATGAGCATTACACGTTTCAAAATAGAAACCCGTGCGTGTTTTTATATCACTGTATTTCTGAAGGAAACTGACTGTCTTCAAGAAATTTTGGATGCCATTTTTTTTATTTCATCTTGCATGTAATGTCTGATAAATCATTGTTTGCGAGCGGAGTGCTGCTTTGTGTACAGCGTTACCAAGGAAACCTAATCTCTACCACGACAACAGCGCCTCCCGCTGGCAGAGAATGAATTCACATATATGAATTTTAACCACTGATTCTTCACATCATCATCCTTAGGCAATAAATACAAAACACTTGCTTTCACAGCGTCTTCTCGACATGATGTATACACTGACTAGGAAGTGTTTGTGGGCAGATCAGACTTTGTTGGTATTTTGCGGGCAGGCGGGGATTATGCAAATATGTTAGCTAGTGACGTATACCGGTAACCGGCAGAAGATTAAAAAATGTAACGACTCGTTAAGGTGATTCTGAGTCGACTCTTTCTTTTAGGAGGCGATATCTTTATCATGCACTTTTTTCATTAACAACCTTGAAGACTGTTTACAATGAAGTACAGCTACATTACAAACTGCAAATAAGATATTTTTTCAAAAACCCATATGACCTGCTCTTTAAAACAACACCGCTTAAATATAATAGCATTGTTTGCAGTGTGCTAAATGTTCTAGCAGCATGTTAACATGTTAAAACAACAATTTCAGAACATGCTAAAACTGAAATCATGTACAGGTTTATTGAACTGGTTTGTGAGGTCAGATGGGGTCTGATTTGGGTTTTGTATGCTTCTCTTTCTTTATCTGACTGACTTTGTCTAGCTGACAACAAAACCTTCGAACTTTAAGCTTGAAAAACTATTTTTATACTTCCAGGCTAGCCAACATCTATGTTTGTCATCAAATGTTACTCATCTTCTTTGGTATGGGTGGTATTTGTGGACTTTCTAATTCCTTGTTTATCTCTCTCTTTTATGTTTATTCTTAGTTTTACGCCAGAATGCTTGCAAAGAGGTTAATACATGGACTTTCATTATCCATGGACTCAGAGGAAGCAATGATCAACAAACTGAAGGTACAGCAAGTCTCTCACACAGCCGTCTTTCTTGAAAAGTGTGTAAAAATGTTCACAGATGTGAGTCATCCTCCATAATCAAGTGTTTGCTCGCTGTGGGCGCCTCAGCTTTGTCATTATGTGAAACTACGGATGGGACTGATGAAGGGTTTCGTGTGATTAAAGCTAGCAGATCTTTCATTGTTTTTCTTGCTCTCGGTTCCCTCCCCTGCCCTTTGCCTTGCAGCAAGCGTGTGGTTATGAATTCACGAGCAAACTGCACAGAATGTACACTGATATGAGCGTCAGCACCGACCTCAACAACAAATTCAACAACTTCATCAAAACCCAGGAGACTGTCGTGGACCTGGGAATCAGCTTCCAGATTTATGTATTACAGGTAAGAGAGGAGGAGATATTTTATTAAAATTTATAAATAATTATTTTTTTTAATTCACTAATTAATTTTATTTTGGCACATACGGTCTCAAATTTTTGTGCTATGGATATGAATGCTATATTTAGAAGTGTGTGTTGTTATTTTTGTAAGTTTTCAGTTTTGCAGTATACAGTGCCCTCCACTAATATGGCACCCTTGGTAAATCTGAGCAAAGGTGGCTGTCAAAGTAAATCTGCATTGTTTATCCTTTTGATCTTTCGTTCAAAAAATTCACAAAATTCTAACCTACCATTGAATTAAAACAATTAAAATGGGGAGAAAATCTCATTGTGAAGTAAATGTTTTTCTCCAATACATGTGGGCCACAATTATTGGCACCCCTAGAATTTTTTTATGAGTAAAATATCTCTGAA
>JAUMHE010000082.1:1645290-1660372 GCA_032359235.1 Enteromius mattozi | reverse complement strand
ATGAGTGTCACAGCAAAGGGTCTGAATACTTAGGACCATGTGATATTTCAGCTTTTCTTTTTTAATAAATCTGCAAAGATGTCTACAATTCTGTGTTTTTCTGTCAATATGGGGTGCTGTGTGTACATTAATGAGGGAAAAAGAGCTTAAATGATTTTAGCAAATGGCTGCAATATAACAGAGTGAAAAATTTAAGGGGGTCTGAATAACAACTTTCCGTACCCACTGTATATAATATCTGTGTGTATATATATATATATATATATGTGTGTGTGTGTGTGTGTGTGTATGGTGACCAAACCAGTTAAATGAGAACTTAATCTTATATTTAAATATCTTTAAAGCTCTGCAAACTTTTTATATTGTGTTAGCTAGTGTAGTATTTTATACATCTTTTTGTAAAGTGTAAGCGTTTATTTTTGTGTTATTTTTATAGTTCCAGTTTTAATATTATTTGAATTTGTCATTTCTATTATTTTTAAAATATTCTGTTTAGATATTTAGTTTTAGTTGTAAATATAATATTAGGGCTGTTAATTAAGTTTATTTTTTAAATGATATTCTGACTAAAGAAATGAATTAAGTGTAATTAATTACATCATTATTGACATTATTGATATATGCAATTGTTGAAATAATTAAACTACATAAATTTAGAAATCAAATCTGACATCACAGCCATTTGGAAAAACATTAATATAAGACTGCCCAAATTTATATAAAAGGTTTTTGCTGCTCAATTAACATGCAAAATGAGAAGCCAATAACAGAGGTCATTTACATAATAAAGTATTAAAGGGGCAGTTGTAAAAAGAGGCCTATTTAATTATAATGTCCAAAGAAAGGGTGTAGGAAAATGTAATTTAAATCTAAGTTTTAAATCAAATATTTAATTTGTATTTGTTGACAAAAACATATTTATTAAGAACACTGCTTCTTGTTTCTGTCAGGCGAGGTGAAGATGAATTATCTGTCCAAGCCCTATGTGGCTGTGGTGACCACTTATCAGATGGCCGTTCTGCTGGCGTTCAACAACAGTGAGACCGTGAGCTACAAAGAACTGCAGGACAGCACGCAGATGAATGAGAAGGAGCTCCAGAAGACCATTAAATCCCTGCTGGACGTCAAGATGATCAGCCACGACTCGCAGAAAGTAAGTCTGAGATCAGCCACAGGTGTTTGACTTGACTTTTAATCAAACTGTTAATGGATTTATCATAACTCAACTCCCGCTTTCTCCTTTCCTCCAGGAGGAGATCGAAACCGAATCCACGTTTTCTCTAATTATGAGTTTCACCAGTAAAAGAACAAAGTTCAAGATCACAACATCGATGCAGAAAGACACACCACAGGTACAGAGTCTCGACGCGACACAAAAATCATTACATCAGTCAAGTAACATTCTCAAAATAGAGATGCACTGAATGTTCTTTGGGTGTTCGAAAAGACAGAATGAATGATTATACACCACGAGTAGCCTACAGCGCTGCAGGAGCTCACAGTGTATCGGTCAAAGTCCAAGTCTGCACTGAAAGTGTTACTAGTCATCTGCTCAGTAACATTTTCATAATAATGATAATAATAATTACAACAGCTCTATTAATACGTTTATTCTAAGACTCATAGTCTTCCAATCGGGATGTTTTGAAAGAATTCTCTTCTGCAGCAAGACTGCATTTATTTGTAGAGTAAAAAATACATGCCTAATTCAAGAAGGGGGTCTCAAAAAAGCCAAATAATAGTATTTTTCTAACTTATTAATTTTAAGTTAAATTGTGATTTGTCGGTATAGTTATAAGTATATTTAAGCAATGTTTCAGTGTTAAGTAAATATTATTAAATTGTTGTATTATAATTGATTTATTTATTTTTTTGAAAAGCTAGACAAAACAGTAAAAAGCACATTGACTATTTATTTTATGCAATCGTGAAAAAAAAGAAAAGGAAAAAAAAAGACAAATATATGGGTAAAATGCAAAAGCCGTGTTCGGTATTCGACTTTCGGTTCAGTGTTTCATTTTGTTTCGCTTTGGCCAAGAATTTCCATTTCAGTGCATCTCTAGTTTAAAATATCTTTGCAGAAATGATGCCTAAAATAATAAGACAAATATTGTACAAACTTTTCTTGAACATTACACAAGTAAAATGAAATAAGTAGTGCTGTCAAACGATTTAGTAAGGTTTTGTTTACAAAATATATGTGTTTGCACTGTGTATATTTATTATGTATTTATGTATTAAGACATAAACGTGTGTATATATTTCAGAAAAATTAAATTTTATTTTATTATTATTATTATTATTATTAGGTTATTTATGATTATATATGTATATATATATATGTGTGTGTGTGTGTGTGTATACATATACATATATGTATATATATGTATAATTTATTTTTCTTTTTTTCAAAATACGTGTTTATATATTCGTAATAATAATATTATGTTATTACGTAAATATAATATTCGTAATCATAATACATAGACACAGTACACACACATATTATGTTACCTTTATTTTGGATGTGATTAATCGTAATTAATTGTTTGACAGCACTAAAAAATAAGAAAAATAGTAAATATTTCTTAGGTCAGTGCGTTTGTCTAATATTTTAGGGTTTTATTCAGGACTGTGATTCCTTGATTCAAAACATATTAATTGTGGCAAAATTTAAATGAATCTATAAAATCAGACAAATCCGCCAGCCCATGTTGAGCAGATGTCAGTGGGTCGATCCTGTTACATATCTAGTGGTATAAACACTGTGATGTTATTTGTGTGCGTCAGGAGCTGGAACAGACGAGGAGTGCCGTGGATGAAGACAGGAAAATGTATTTACAGGCTGCTATAGTGAGGATTATGAAAGCCAGGAAAGTCTTGAGACACAACGCCCTCATACAGGAGGTGAGATGACAGGTTCTCATCTGCTAATGCGCCAACCTTTCAGTTTCCAAGCTTAATTTGTGGCTTCAAGTGTGTAAGGTGTACAGGAGTGTGTGTGTGTGTGTGGTACCTGATGCAGAGATCAGACTCTGTGCACTTGTAATCAGATGTGGAGAATACCGGGAAGCAGATTCCAGCCAGTGCAGATAAGAGCACTGAAATGTCAGGAATGAGAGACTTTGACAGAGACTGCTGTCAGAACACGTCTGAGGAGCAGACGGCCCGCCAACACAGCCTGTTACACAAGAATACTGTGATGGATACTGTTTTTACTGCTCACACACACACATTTGTCACTGATCTCACACTGTTTTTTCCCTAGTCACAGACAAGCTGAACACTTTGTCTCTTCTGAGCGGTGAATGAAGGCTGCACATGGGTCATCTGGGTCAAGTTTACCCCACAATCACAAGAAAATATATTTTGCACTGATTTTTCATAAAGAAAAAGGAGCCTGTTTTGGGATCATTAAAGATCTTTGCAGTATATGAGAAAGAAAAATGTGAAAATATCTCCGTACAGTGGTAACAGTAACAAAAGTCATCGTTTCTAACCAGATTTGATTAAAATCTGCATACTGGAAATTAAACTGTGCTCATCAAATACAACAATTATGTTTACATGCAAATGAAATAATTTATCTTGTGATTTCTCTGTTAGTCCATGTGCTTCTCATTGCTTTGGAACAAACAGCAACAAACACAAACACATCTTCAGCCAGAAAACCGCTCATAACAATATTAGTGCTCAACCTTTTAATTTGTTGGATTATTAAGTTACAGTTTATCCTGTCCAGCATCTATTGACTGTAATATATAGAGCAGATCGGGAACACAGTGGTGCAGTCGAGACAGGTTTGGCTTGATTTCTTATCTGTCAGGAAGGCTGATCTTACTGCGGAAATATGGATTACAGAGTCTGCCACTTTAATCTGTTCACAAGCTTTGCTGAAAAAGTCAAATCCTTAATTTCTGGGTCAGTCATGACAAGACGCTTCTTATCAATTCTCAAGAATGTCCTTGTTACAAGAGATTATTATCACATTTATAATCAGACACTGAAAGCACAGAACATATATCTGAATGTAAGGTTATGATTCAGAACATTAAAGTACTGCAGACATCATACATTTAACTTATGCTACTTACTATTATTATTAAATAATTCAATCAATAAATGTAATAAAAATAATTTAAAAGTATGTTAATATTTACAGATTGTGACATCATTACTATTTCTTTTCAATTATACAAGATGGGTTCGAATCTGTGGGAGAAAAAAATATATAAAATACATTTCAAATGATAAAAAATATATATATATTTACAGATTGTGACATTATTGCAATTTCTTTTTAAATTATAAAGTTATAAATAAAACCCTAACTAAATTGGAGTCTCAAGATGGGTTCTGGGGATCTGTGGGAGAAAAGAAATCTAAAAAAAAATAATTAATCAATATACATTTAAAGTAATTTAACAGTATGTTGATATGTAAATTAAACAATTAATCACATTATTTATTTAATTTTTATATTTGTTTTTTTCACAGTATAAATGGGTCTTTGTATCACTGAATTGCCCAATCAGCATCAAGGACTGGAAATGTAGTAATATATAAATTATCCTACTGTATTGTAATTGTCATGAAAACATGAAACATTATGATGAAACATCATAAAATACATCTTTATTGTATTTTCTGCTCTCCAAGGCTGGATTTATTTGATATACAAACAGAAATACAATAAAAACAATGATTTTTGTGAAATATTACAAATTGCAATAACTTGTAATATTGTAATATATTGTATTCCTGTGATGCAAAGCTGAATTTTTATCATTATTACTTGTGTCTTCTCACATGTGCTAAACACTGCAGAAAATATATGTCCTGAAATACGAGTGTGTGCCATTAAGCAGCCTAATTTTGTTTGCGTGTGCTTGTTGTTGTTGCAGGTAATCAACCAATCCAAAGCGAGATTCAACCCGAGTATCAGCATGATCAAGAAGTGCATTGAGGTTCTTATCGACAAGCAGTACATCGAGCGAAGTCAGAGCTCTGCGGACGAATACAGCTATGTCGCATAGAAACATATTAATTTAATGAAAGAAAATAAACGAAAAAAAACCAACAAAAAAACACCGTTAAGCGTGAACGGTAAACATGTCTTTTATTTTTGGCTCTGGCTGGCTCCGGCACTCCACCATGGGATCGATTCGGGACTCTGTGCCTCCATCTTTGTTAAAAAGGGCCTCCGAGTAGCTGGACAGTCATCAAAAACACCCCCATCCCGCCCCCTTCTGATTTTTATGCTGTTTACATCACCAGTGCCACGCCCAGTGCGTCTATGAAAAAAGAAAATGCCTATAGCTACTCGAGCGTAAAAGGATAATACATTTTTAGACGTAATCGTACAAGAGAAAGTGAGCGAATGAAATGCATCACATAGAGCAAAACAGGTGAAGTGTTGGAGGAACGGCCGGAAAACAACCACGCTTTCTTTTCTCACGTTGCAGTTGTTGTGTGTATTCTTTTTTTAATGTATCAAAGTCAAAGAACTATTGTAATAAAACCGGTATACTGATAATTGCATTTACTTTCAAGATATAAAAAAATACAAATATGAGGTGACAAACATGATTCTGCTGCTTGTCAAATAAACAAATAAAAAAACCACACTTTTTTGTAAATGTTTTAAGAATTACTTCATCGCCACTCAATAGGTGAACCTAATTATTTTAATGTAATCTGACTACTTGTGGGTTACTCATATTACTTTTGACTTAACTTCTTTATATATTTAAATGGGATTATAAGTCTACAAAAAAAAGAGAGAGAAACAAAATCGATTCTTTCTCATTAACGTCATAAAATGCATTAAAAATGACTTTACTCCAGGATATAGAATTCTTGCATTTTGAAATATTATATTTGTTTACAATGTTGCCACTCAACAACAACACCAACAGAGAACATGCAAAAGTGTTGTTAAATGAATAAAATATTAACTTCATTAAATCTCAGGGGGGCTTTAAGTAAATATTTGAGGTCAGTGGAGTTGGGCTGACAAATTTGTGCATCTCTGCATCACAGGAAATATTCAAAAATATGAAAACAGCAAAGACCTGGTCAAAGTCTTCCAGCTTTAAATATATATCTGTCAGGTACACATCAGCAGCGTTTAGGAAATCTCCAAATGCTTCTCATCCCTGAATTAAGAAGCACAGATCGCACATGAATGCACATTACAGATTAAATATTCAAGTAGAATTTTTAAAAGATATTTTTTTAAATATATCTTATAATTTATAATATTATCATTTATAACTTGCAATGCATTTCTGTGAATAATAAGTAACCATGTAATCAATAAAAAGTAAATTTAAAACAGAACATTACAACTGCTATATTTTTGGGTTGCACTTTTAAGGTGTCTGTGTTACAGTGTAATTATACATTTAGGTACTGTGCAATATTCATTAACGTGTACTTACTATATGGTTAGGATTAGGGTTACATGCATGTATTTATGCATAATTTATTGTTGTTATAATAGTAAGTACATGCAACATGCACAACAAGGACACCTTAAAATAAAGTGTTACTCATTCTTGTAAGTAATATAGACCAGTTTACATGTGATCTGGTGTCCTAAGGACTGCAGGTCTTCTGTGGGTTTTGCTATATTGGGCTTCTTTGTAAGCAAATCTCAGTCAGCAGCAGCCTGTTCTCTCTCAGCTCCTCCTAACTGAGGATCTGCTCCTAATGAGACCCATGCGGAGGTTCCTGACCAAATCAGTGTGTCATCAGTAAAACATTTCTGTATGTTATACATCATCTTACGTAAACCTGACATTCTGCGGACTCACAGATGTCCAGTCACTGGATGCTATAATACATCTTCATTACAAGTGAAGATCAGATACTTTAAAATAAAGCATCTTTTTCTACCACAAGGGGGCGCTGTGCATTATAACAAATAAGAAACGAGAAGAAAGGAGTTTTTGAAATGAATGATTCTGTTAAAATGCAAAGTAAAATCTCTGTCTAGCAGACAATTTCAGAGGTGCACTAGGTCTGTGCGATGACCATATATCTACTGTAGAAACCTGGTTTTGATTGTTATGTGCCTAGACAGAGCCAGTCCAGCAGAAGTCCATCAATCCAGATGTTTGTCTCCATGGAAACAACTACCACATTTGTTTTATGCCATTTTCTGTCCTTCTGCTTAAATTGAGGCTGCAAACAAATAACAATTTGACCTAATGCACCTTCTCTCTGTATTTCTCCACTCCTCCTGCTCATGATTAAGAGCATCAGAACTAGGGTTGCTTATAAACTTATAAACAAGTGCTGCATCTCTGTCCAGTGTCTTTGCTAAAAATGTATATTTTTTTAGGATTCATGCCTACTATGTTTATAGCAAATTTATGCTTGCTTCTAAAAAGAGGCAAAAGGCTTTTGAAAAAATAAAACAATGTCTTACAAACTTAAGATGTTTTTTGAAACATGACAGACTCGTGGTGGTTTAGCTCTAAACCAGAATGATCAAGATCTATCAACAGCTGGAATCCATCACATGATTCATATCCTTCATCCAGGCCAGCTAATGCTCATAAACACTAAACTACATAAAACCAGCATTATCAGACCGGTCACTGCCATAATCTCATCTACACTCAGAAATGTCCAGGCTACATGATATGCTTGAATAGGATGTTGACCCTCATAAATGATTAATTGACCATACAATCATCATAAAAACCACAATTACATTTTTGCATGCGATATGTATTATTCACAGGGATTTATTAATGAGATGTTTACTTTCCACCTCAATCTATGTTCTAGATGTTGAAGCTTCATCCACCGATGAAGCGGATAAAGACGAACTATCTTTTACTTCTAAGATTATTTAGAAATCTAAAGAGACATTTTCTACTCTAAAGGACCTTTTTGATTAATGGAAAGTTTCTATAGATGTTCAAGGTTCATCATGTTACCTTCATTAGCAATAAGGAACCTTTATTTTTAAGAGTTTTCTGGTAGCTTAAAATATGTATTAGCCTACATCTCGAATATGTAGCAGTGTACAGCTTAAACTGGGACTAGTAGGTAGCGAATGCTAGTAACTACTAGAAAAGCAACTGAAGAGTAGGCTACTAGCGGCACTTAACGAGTCTATAACCCGATGACCCATTTTTGACCACCCACAAAGCACATGCACTCTTAACAATGTGATGCCACAGACATAGAAGAGTCATTTTTGGTTTCTTAAAGGAGTAGTTCACCCAATAAAGTTTGTAACCAGGCGGTTTTGGGTCACCGTTTACTTCCATAGTATAATTCTTCCTGCTATGGAAGTCAATAGTGACCCAAACAGTCTGGTTGCAAACTTTTTTTCAGAATATCTTCCTTTTTGAACAAAGAAATTCATACAGATTTGGAACTACTTGAGGTTGAGTAAATGATGACAGAACCTTTCAGAAAGCAGTTCTTAAAATAACCATTTTCTTTTCATTAATAATAATAATAATAAAAATACTCTAAATAAAATGCCATACATTTTAAATGTCCATCATGGAACCTTAATAGCAATAAGGAACCTTAATTTTTAAGATTTAAATATGCATCTTGAATATGGTATAATCGAGGCTGGGACTGGTGCGTAATGAATGTTAGTAACTACAAGAATAGCATCTGAAGAATACTAGCCAGTCTATAAGCTGAAACAGACAGTCGTCCCTGACGGAATACACGAGGAACACACACTTTGAAGCAGCAGTGAGTCAGTCTCAGAGAGAGAGAGAGAGAGCTGTGAACCGAAGCCCAGCCCACGGTCACTTCACCGCGACGCACGGCGAGACGAGCGAGAACGCGCCGAACAGGTGGTCCAGTCCCACCTGAAGAGCACAACATGAGGATTTATCCCGCTCTGTACCTGTACGGATACAATGCTGCCGTGGCATACTGATATTTCCTGAAGAGTTCAACACTTGAAGCGCTTCCCCGCGGAGTCTCTGGGAATATCGGACGAATATGAAAGTGACAGTGTGTTTTGGAAGGACGCGGGTGGTCGTTCCCTGTGGGGATGGGAATATCAAAATACACAGTCTTATTCAGCAAGCGACAATGAGATACAAGAAAGCCATAGCCAAGGTAAGTTTTGTTTTTTTTTTGAGGAAAAAAGCGTGTCAACTCCACTGCTGCTCTCAACATGGCGCTTTTCTGGAGAAAGAATGAAAGATAGATAGGAAAGAACACGGTAGAGATCTTTGGGGAAAGATCTTTGTTTGTGGATTTCGCGTTTGTGTTTGTTACGTCACGAAAGGGGTTGTTTGTTAAATTGTTGCAACTTCTGCGCGCGCTTGTGCGTTCGGCTTGGAAACTCCTTCCAAGAGGACAGACATGTCGGCTGTTCTAACGCTTGTGTGTTACAGTGAGATGCACTACAGTGTTTGCAAGTAAACAGGGAGCGTAGGAAGAACTTTAGAGGCACGGATGGAGGGCGAGGACTGGAAACTTCCTTGGATCCACGCATGCAGACTACTCGCACATTATTTGACTGTTTACTCTTAAACATTCACGATGAATGCTGCTTTCTTTACCTTTATATGTTGTTGTAATGGCTTGTGTGGCTCAGTGGTTAATGGTGATGGATAGGTTGCAGCCTTCAAAGTGTTGATTGACAGGGATTCGGTCATGAACAACCTGGAAGTAGGATTTTTGGTGTTTTCCAAGTCTGGAAAGGTCATTGAATTTCTGTATTGATAATACATAGTTCCAAGTTTGAAAATATAATGGTGTAGCTTGTCGACCAGTTGCTATGTTAAAAAAAAAACCCCAACCTGACTCTGCAAATCTGGTTATAATGGATGTAACCTGGTTTGATGGAGGTCCGAGTGCACATATGTCCAAACACAGCTAAACTTTAGAGTATGTGAAGAGTAAAACCTGTTTGCAAGCCTTGGTTATGATCAGTTTATGAACATATAGTTTTTTTTGGTGATCCATTTCAGTTGTTATCTTAAAAGTGGAAAGCTAATGGAAATTTATCGGTCATAAAAACCCAACAAATTTGGTCAGGAAGCCATTGGACACTCACACAAAAATGTTTTCTCAGTGGTGGTCATAAAACTGATTGTAAACTCTGCCATTAAAAGAGTTGGCAGCTGTGCATCGGTTGTAGTATGAGTGTGTAATCACATGTTCATTTTGAATTCCTAAACTGGACAAATGAACTTCCGGATCTGCTTTCTGTGTGCCGCTTGATTCAGGATTTGGAGTATGAAAGAACTTAAATACATTGTTGACTTTGGCTCAAGCTTTATGTGCATGCTTGTGAGTAAAAGTTTATCTTCATTGTGGAGATATTGAGAAAATTTGACCACTCAAGTCACAGAAAAGAACATTTGAGTGCAGTAAATGAACTTGTATGCGTTCCAGCTCAGTGAAGTCTAGCTGTTTAATTATTAATTTGCTGATTTTTGTCAGTAGACATGTAAATGCTGCGTTGTTGTTGTAAAGGGGCATTAGGTTCCTCTGTGCCTCGAGTTGGCATCAGTGCTATTATTCCTGCCCAGATCTCAACAATCTGCTGTTAATATTGGCATCACGTCCAAGCACTTCTGTTCTACAGGCCTTGAATAGTTTGGTGAACCAACACTGATATTGCCAGGATTTCTCTTTTACAGAGTGTTCCTTGAGTATGGAAAATTGAGTTTGCTCATTGCATTCTTGTGGATGGATGTTTTTTTGCATGACAAAAGCATTTTGCTTTTTGCATGAACTCTTCCACACATGTGCATTTTTTTTCCAATGTTAAAATGCTTTTTATATCTAAGCTAAAAGATAATTAAAAGGCGCTTATTCATAGGCCGATTTTACTTAAAATTGCAAACACTTTGGAGCTTTCAAAACATTTTCCATTTGTTTAAACATCCCGACCTGTCTGACATAGCCATGGTTCAACCAATGGTCAGAGTTAGCGGAGCTGAATGTTTGGCTGACCAATTGCAGACTTAGAATTTGGGGAAATTTGTTTAAATACACATCAATACTCTGTTTTTTGGACTGTGAACAGAATGTTTTACATGATCAGAAAATGCCTATTTGATAACAAAAATGCAGTAAATTACATGCTTATGTTCTTCACAGAATGTGCACTTTGTGAATGAAATGCATTAATGACATGCTGAGCCATGAAATAATTTGGATTAAATGTAATTTGTGATATATAGACAACCAGTTTCGTGCACATTTTTGTGCCGTGCTGGTTGCATGTTGTTCATAAATTAGTTTTTTGTTGTGCATGAAATAAAAGATACATTCACCACCAAATATGCAAAATCTTTAAAAAATTTTACTTTAGCTTTACTGTGCTACTATCTTATTGCATTTTGTCATGAAATACTGTGTTTTGTCACATAATTCATTCAGTTCACAGAATTAGCTGATTTGTGCCCTAGTGATGCTAACAGTGCAAACATTTGCACTTTCAACTCAAATCCATGCAATAAAACCTAAGACTGAAGGAAGGCTGTATTTTGCAGGCAGGTAAGTCTAGAGAAGCCCCAGCAGTGCATGAAGGTCAGAGTATGAAACTTTAGCTGCATCACCTTGAAAAGCCCTCGCATTGCAACTCAATGCTCAAAGAGGAGTGTGCATCCTGAGTCGTTCCCTTTGCATTTTTTGTATTCTTTTTATAAACGGGCTGTCCTTGCAGACAGCAAAGACTTGGATTCAACATACATGGCACACACCCATGCTTGTATGGCTTAGCAGGCACACCCTGTACCTCTGCCTCAGCAGAATGACAGCGGCGGCCTATTGATCCGAACGCCAGTGGGTTTTCCCAGCGGAGTGCTGCGTGCTCACTCCAGAGCACACTTCATTCTGAGGACGGCTCAGCGATCTGCTGCGTAAGCAGGAGATGTGACTCTGCAGAGAGAACTCAAGCTCTTCATCAATAACCCTAATAAATAGGCTTCTTTCTTTGCTCAAACTTTTCCTCCTCCTGCTGTCTGCAGCCTTTCCATTGACTTCCCCTCGAGTCGATATAAATCCAGTTTGCAGGAAGTGGCTGCAGACAGGAGTCTTGAGATGCTTGTAGATGAGCCTATTTATTTGTTTCACTGTTGAGTTTTGCAGGACAGTGATGTTGTTTTTAATGTATTTCAGCCTTGTTCATTTGATTATGTAAATATTCCATCAGTGAGGTGAGGAATAATGATTTAGGTGAACGAGGGCCATTTTTGATTTTGTTAAAATTAGCATAAATTGTAGACAGTACAATAGATACACAACCAATTATGTAAATTAGGACTATTGATTTATTAAAATGTTTAATAGCCCATAATATGCTTTTGTGTAACATTACATTATATTACACATTAGTTTACATATTTTATGACACATGTTTTGATGTTACTGGTTTATGAGTCAGTTTGGATAAAAGCATTTGCTGAATGTAAATGTACATAATTAATTGCATCTATTAACATCTATTATCGTCTTCAGAATCGGAAGCGATATTGCTCTTTTAAAAACAGCTCATAGAGATTTACCGCTAATCAAAGAACCGGCTTTACTGAAGAAATGCGCATGAATAAATCAATAATTAAATCGCCCAGCCCTAGCAACAACATTTTAGGTTACAGTTTTAAGTAAAATTTACAGTTAAATATCATAATTTCATTAACTGATATAATGTTAATATACCAACCTATTAAAGTATTAAAGTACTGTTTTGTAGCTTTGAAATACACTGATAAGCACCAAATGTAGGTGATGAGAATGTCACATGATGAACCAAAGCCCTTCACAAGCAGCTTTTAAATGTGAACATATATAGAAGGAGCTCAGTGTCATTCACACAAACACTAAACACCATCATGATGACTCATTAAACTCAAATATGCAATAAACATTAATTAAACAACATTACATGTAACACACAACCCTAATAAACAGAACTGATAAGAAAAACTAGGAAGAATTTTCAAAGCAAATTCAAACAAAATTTGAAATGCAATGCAGGGAATTCTGGGAATGTCAGTTTATGGTTTTCCCTGTAAATTTTACAGGAATTTACCGTTAACCATTTAACAGGTTTTTACTGTAGCATTTACACAGTTTTTACAGTGTGTATTACTACAGTGTTGGAAGTGCAAGTGAATAGACGAATGTGTATTTTTGTCAAGTTATTTATTCAGCAAAGGTCTGATTTTTTTGGCTCCAGGGATTATGTGAAAATTACCGATCATACCTCTGCATTTTTGTATTAGTCTGACTGAGCCCAGTGCATTAAAGTTTTTTTTTTTCAGTTTTTCTACATCTCTTTTTGTCAGTTTTGTCTAGTCATGTAGCACAGATGTAGATAAAAAAAATAATTTCTACTGCTTAGGAAATTTTATTAAAACCCCATCTGGGCAGCGGTGAAATGCTGTCATTTGTGGCTGAAGTGTGATCCGACACATTCTTGACGGTTTTTCTCCATTATGCAGTGTTGTTGTAACTGCCTGAAAAGCTCTATAAAAAAGACTGCAATGAATAAACAGCTATGGACATTTCTGAAACTTGCACATTGCCTGTAAAGCAGACTGCAAACACTAATTGAAAATAGCTGCTAATTGTGACTTGATGTGATTTGACGGCTCAAGGTTGAATCATTTGCATTTCCTTGAACTTCACGAGCCCCTGTTGCTCTCAAAAAACAGCAGCACACGTGACGGGTCAGACATCAGCCCTGCTTGTTCCTCCTGCAGAGTCATACGGCTGTGATTAAGCACAGGTCCACACAAAACCATACATTGTGTTTATGAGACCCGCAGGCATCTGGATGTCTATTACCGAGAGGGAAATGCAATAATTGCATATGAACTTTGACCTTCAGATCAGAAATCCTTCCTTTAGAGGCTTCTTTGTAGTGGGACATGCATTTCTGAAATAACGTGCCTTAAAAGTCATTGGAGGAATGGTTCAGAAAAGTAAAGTTTTTTCTCAGATGCCACTCTCATATTTTGTTTTCAAACTTAAGTTTCCCAATTCTTTTTGTGTGCAATTTATTTGTGCTTTTTCTGACATTCTGTAGATTCAAATCATCTGAAAATTAACGGGAGCTTAATTTGCTTGTAGGAACTTGTATGAAGGAGGTACAGTATGTCTACAAGGAGGCGTTTATTATGTTGAATGACTAATAAATAGACTAAAACCTTTCATCTGTTTTCAAGGAGCACATTACAGATGCTCTTATAAAGCCAAGACAGATCAGTCTGAGAGATCACGTCGTCAAAGAGGTTTCATTTGTGTGTATTGTTACGCAAGTAAAACTGAACATGTTGAGACACTAAAAGTCACATAAAAGTGGATTTTTCTGTTTAAGATTGTCTGAAATGACAGAAGCCTGACTTTTTCTTGAATTTGTGAGTTTACATCTTGCATTATGTGATATAAACTTGCAATTATGAACTTCAAACTATGAATTTTGAGAAATTATGTCAGAATTACGAGATATAAACTCACAATTCTCACTTTTTTTCTTGCAAATCTGACTTTTTTTTTATATCACAATTGCAAGTTTATATCTGACATCTTTTTTTCAGAATTGTGAAATATTTTTTGTGAGTTTGGGATGACGAGGTTTCCAAAAAGTGCTGAAAGTAAATGCAAATTTTATGCTTTGTTCAATGAAAAACTCTTAATTTATGAATCTTTTTTTTGGTCAGATCCTTCTGTCTATACAGCATATTTTGTTGTACTGCATAGAATGCCACTATGCAACTTTTTTCTAATGGGTGTTTTAAAAAACATTTAACCAGGAATAATCTAATATTTTTATCAAACCCTGAGTTAAAACACCCTAAATAATGTTATATTGATGTGAGTTGGTTGCCACAGATGCTGGTGTCAATCAATCAATCAATCAATCAATCAGTCAATAACCACTAAAATCAGATAGAAAATAAAATATTTAAAATTTGTCATGAAATGGATTAATTGGTAACGCTTTATTTTAAGGTGTCATAATACAGAATAATTACCTAATTAGGTACTTGGTAGTAGCCATTGTACTTACATGAAATAAAATGTACTTATCATGTAACTAAGTTATGGAACAGCCTGTAATTACAGT
>JAUMHE010000082.1:1586426-1601495 GCA_032359235.1 Enteromius mattozi | reverse complement strand
AGAAATTTTAGTCTCAGAAGAATAATAATAAGTTTAAGTAGCAGATCAGTAAGTTGGCTTTCTCAAGCCAACTTAATTATTACTTTTTTTTGTTATTTACTTTTTTTTGTTCATTTTCAGGTTAACATGAGGAAAAAAATCAAGGAGACTTTTGAACCCCTCTGTTGATATTTATTACATTTCCCAGCTCATCAAACATGCAGTTTAAAAAAGAAAAAGAAAAAAGTTATATTTACACTTTTCCCGGGCTAAAGCGTCTCTCTTGCATGGCTCTTGCCTCGGGTGTGCTGCTCACAATAGGTCTTTGATACAGTAGGTGCTTTACAGCCATCGAAAGTGTCATGACATGTCGCCCAACCGCCCTGATTGTGCAAAGATAAAGCTTGTGGTTTGGTTCTGGAATGATTTGTAAAGATCCTGTGCTTTGTTGAGGCAAAATGCTTTCATTGAACACTCATATAGAGTATTGTGTCATTCACTTCCTTGATGAAAAGGTTGCGGGTTCGAGAAGGCAGCGGCTTTCTGCGGCTATCTTAAGAACTTAAGATTGCTTAGAGCTCATCCGCAGCTGAAAAAAAAAAGTGAAATAATTGAGATGGCACCTATAAAAAGAGCAATATTCAAACAAGGTCTGCAGCTGGTTGTGGACATTGTTTCTTTTTCTTTTTTTGATTCACCCTTTCCTCCTCTTGGATGGAGATGGATGAGGTCTGAGCTGCTTTCAGTTGGTTTAGTTGAAGCCTGGATTTGTTCACTGTTGTGATTCAGATCTGGTTGTATTACTTCATCGAGTTATAAATGATGTGCTGACAAAGGCGTCCCTGTCTGCTCTGATCTGGAATGTTATCTCCATCCATCTTCACGTCTCTGACCTCCTCTTGAGACGTGAGCGGCTGATAATGGATGAGTTTACGTGGACAAAGAAATGTTTGTTCAGTGTGTGTGTCAGTGAAGAGGAATGCTGCTTATTAAAGTGTTATATTAATAATTGTCACATTTGCATTCTGAGAATGGAGCTGTAAGGTCATCATATCTCATAGAGCGAGTTTCTTACACAAGCTTCACCTGCCACTGATACGTGAAGATTTCAGACCCATAGTTCTTTTGTTCCTCGTAGTTTCATTTTAGGAGTGATATTTTTGGCAAGAGTGGTTAAACCACAGTGTCAAAGATAAAGATACAAGTTTAATGACATTTTACAATCTTCGACTTGTCATAAAAAGCTCTTGACATCTAGTCATGAACATCTGCTTTTATTCCCCACAGCAAGTTTCTGCACAAACCACATGGTTTGGTAGTTTTTTAAAGATGTTTATAATGTTTTAAAAAACCTGATTTACTCCTCTTTGTATTAGGATTATTTAAAAAACACACACATGCCAGTAAATTCATTGTTTCAGTGAGACTTAGTGTGTTTAACTCCAGTTCGGTGGTTGCCAGGTAGTAATTTTGGACCGGAAGTGTCCGTGAATGAATTGAAGTGCATGCTAATTGTAATGCATTACTCTAAAAGGAAACGTTATGTTGTCATTCTTTTGTCATGTTATGCATGTTTTATCAGTGGTTTTCCTGAGATCTTAACCCCTGTCACTGGTGTTGTTGTGCCACGCTCTACCAGTTGACTTATATAAACTACTGTACAAACAATAGTTGTAACTCCTTATTGTAACAAACTGAAATGTTACTTTAATGCATTGGTGTTCCTGTCTGCCCTGATCACACATCATTCTGGAATGTTACCTCCATCTATCTTCACATCTCTGACACACCATCCTCCTCTTGGGATACATGAGTAATAATAGATGCATGCTAGCTGTAACTCATTATTTAAAAGAAAAAGAAGCATTTATTCCTCCAAAATGTTTGTTTGAACCCTTATCATAGGTGTTGTTTGTGCCATGCTTTAACAGTAAAGCTGTGTAAAACTAAAAAAAATGTTACTTGTAACAGATTACTTAAATGCATTCATGTCCCTGTCTACTTTGGTCTCACACTATCCTGAAATGTTTTCTGCATCCGTCATAATGTCTCTGGCTTTTTAACCTCCACTTTTGCCATGAGTGACTGGTAATAAACGCATGCTTATCAGCAAGTGTTTTTCCTGGTATTCGACCCTTGTCATCGGTGGTGATGGTGTCAAGTTTTACCAGGTAATCTAAAACTTAAAACAAAGAGAATATTTTTTATACCTCATCTTGAGACATGAGCGGCTGTTGATATGCACATGCTAACTGATCTAAATTGACTTTAAGGTGTGCATTTCATCAGTATTTGTGTGGGTCCAGGGATCTGTATCCATGTCTGCCTGTTAACTAAATAGTGTTACTTGTAACCTCCCTCAGTTGTAAGATTGTAAATTGTTGTACATTGTTACTTAAATGCATTAGCATCCCTTTCTACTGAAATCTTACATCATTCTGTAATGCTTTCTTCATCCGTCATCACATCTCAAACACACCAACCTCCTCTTTTTACACAAACAGCTGGTAAAAGATACATGCAAACTGTAACACATTACCTCAAAGAACTTTGTTCAACAGAATTTTTTCAAACAGTGCTTCCCAAACCTGTCCTGGAGGACCCCCTGCCCTGCACATTTTGCATGTCCCCCTAATCAGACACACCCAATCCAGGGGCCGGTTGCATAAAAGGTTAAGACTAGTCTTAAAAGTTAGACTGGTCACAGTTTTTTAAAATTCAGTTACATAAAAATGTATATTAATCTAAAGTAAATAGAAACAGATTACTCTTGGCTAACTGCTAGCTGGTCAGACTAGCTCTTAAGACACTGTCTTGCAGTCTCTACTAACAAGCTAATGAGTGGAATCAGGTGTTTTAGACGAGGGAGACATACAAATCGTGCAAGGCAGGGGGTCCTACAGGAGAGGTTTGGGAAGCGCTGTTCTAAAGCAACTTAAATGTGTACGTACTGTTATTAGCATGTGTGTTTTCCAGGAATCGAACCCATGTCACTGGTCTTGGGGGTACCGCACTTAAAAAGTGTTACCTTTAACTCCTTTCTTGTAACACATTAAAGCATTACACTCAACACAGCTGTAATGTTCTTGTGTAGTTTTGACAGTGTACTGATGTCAGAATGTCATGTTTTTAAGTCCAGATGTGTCTTTCTCTTTTTCTCGGGGATAAAGTACCTCTCCTGCTTCGTTTATCTTTCCTTTGCCCTTTATGCTTTCATTTTTCACCCTTCATCCGCAACATCCCTCCCTCGTAGTTTCTGTTCTTAAATCAAGCATGCAAGGCCTGGTCTACCCCTGCAAACCTTCCTTCATCAATAATTATGGCCAGACATCCCTCCACACTGGACAACCAGCCTCTCCCTCTCATTTCATCTCCATTTCCATCCGTCTTTTGGTGATTATCGGGTCCGTCTTAAATCCTCATGTTAGTCGCTGGGTTTTAACAACCCTGGTGAATGTGGGAGTATGAAACGCCGGCCATCGGCGCATGTCGTCTCGGCAGCGAATTTGTTCAAATATTTGCTGAATCTTGTTCTGGGTTTGTGGCCAGAAAATGTCTTCCAGATTAACTCTGCTAAAAGTCGGATGAACTTGTTGACATTTGCTTCAGATAATGTTCCATGAATGGGTTCACATTTAAGATTTTTTGTGGATGAAATTATATTAAATTAAATGCTGAATATTTACATTTATCCTTATCATTCTTAGGAGAAATAATAGAAAGAGAAAATAACATCAGATACGCAGTTTTTGGCATCATATTTATTTAGCAATATTGGCTGCTATTGCATATTTAATTGTGCATGCTTTCCTTATTTCGAAATGAATTTTGCATTTAAAATACATATTTATGTGCTGTTTTAATAAATGTTCTTGATCTAATTGTGCACAATTTATCTATGCATCTAGTTAGTCATTTCAAGTCTTTGCAATTGATTATAAAAATGAATCTTGGTCTTCATCTTAAATGGTTTTTCTTCTTGCCTGATATCACTAGGAAGTAGGAACCACCTTCAAACATTTGATGTGTACTATAGAGACTCTCCATGATCCAGTTAGTTCTCTCTGGATTAAATTGTGTTTTTCTGACAGAATATCCAGTTTTACTTGGAAATGCTGCAGATTATGGATGAAAAAGAGATAGACAGGCGCATAAAGCTGGAAATCACTCATTACTCTGGTCAAATGGCCTACATAGACTGGCAGTCAGTAACGTGGTCGGCAGAGATTTGCATTCCATCGGTGTGCGACCCCAATGTTCCCCATTTTCATCTTCGTCATCAGCGCTTTGAAGCTCTTCCAGGGTCTGTGGATGCCAAGCTGACTGTGGGTTGCTCAGCTGTGCCCGGTTATGAGATTACAGCGGTTCAGATGAGCCGAATTCAGTCAGGACACACAGTCAAGTACAGAGAAATAGTACAAATACTGCCTGTTGATGTTATTTGGATGCTTAGATAGTAAAAGTGTGAAATTGATGGCTGAATAACTTTGTTTGTATTGATACTTAAGCCCTGTATTTCATTCAATACTGTACTAAATATTTCGGAAGCACTTTATAATGACTGCACACTATGAGTCATCAGGTAAGCATTAGTAAATAGTCAGTTCATCCTTTATAAAGCATTTCCCCAATAGTCACTAGTAGGCATTTTATTAATACAGATATAAATGGCTTGTTCTTGATTTATATGCATAGGCATGAGATTTAAAGAGTCAGTTATCTTCCTAGGTTTATTTTTCAGTTTTAATCAAGTGTACAGTTTAACACTCTGAGCATCTATTATCATATGTATCTAAATAATACAATTTATAAATGTACATTTGAATAGTTTATTAATCGTTTACTTACACTTTCTAAATGACTGTAAGGACCACTGACATCTGGTTTGTAAATAACATCATAATTTAGAAATGATAAATTCATTGTTAATAAAGTTTGAAAATACAATTATTACACATCATAGATTTGCTCAAGAAGAAAATATGTATAGCTGTATCTACAAACTAAAAATTTATCAATACATTTTTTAACAATGCTTTATAAACGATTACTTGACTATTTACTAATGCTTAACTAATGATCTAGTTATTATAAAGTTAACAATATTTCTTAAATTATTCAACATTTATAAATCCTTCTCTGGTTGTTTTCTGTAGAATCTAAGTTCTTTATGTTTACCTTTTTTACTCACAACAAGTTATGGATACTTTAAGACATTTGAATGTCTGTTTGTCAAAAGGCCTCACTGTAACTCTGTCCTTTCACTTCTCGTCTCTCAGGACCCAGGCTACTGGATACAGGTCAATCGTTTAGAACATGGAGATGGAGGCATTTTGGACCTGGATGATGTACTGTGTGATGTGGCCGACGACAAAGACAGGGTATGTCACGAGTGTGCGTTAATATTTTAGTTTTTTTAGTGGAGACGCTGATCTCTAATGTGCTCAACCTGAACTTTCATTTCTAGTGTCATTGAAAACAATGCCAAAACCATTAAGATATTTTGACTTATTTCTGAAATGTATGTCACTTGCTGGAGCCAAAATGGAGCAATGAAGTGTTATATAATTCAATTAATAATTTTAAGCATGCTCTTTTTGGGTTTATTAACTAGCTAGAAGATTTGGTAACACTTTCTATGAAGCCTGTATTTATAAAACATTATAAACATTATAATGCATAATGCATTATAAAACATCTCATGAATAATCATAAAAGAATTATAATAGAAATATAAGTGTTACTGTAGATTTTTGTTGATTTAATTTGATGGATGGATAACTGGTTTATTAGTGGCTTATTGAAAGGGTCTTGTTCATGTCTGTTTACATTAACAAACAAAATCATTTTAAATAACGAGAGGCACTGTTCATGATAATGTAAATATAAAAGTATTCCACATTTATTCCAGATCCATTTATCAGAAGGAGGGTGAGAGAGGCCTGTGTTTTTCTGACTTTGTGTTGTAGTGGTTATCACATCTGGATGTGTATCGAAATAAAAAAGTTGAAATATGCATATTATAATGCTTTACTAAAACTAAAACAGCACAAAAACCCTTAAGATAACATATAGAAAGAAAACAACACATCTTAATCACACAAACGATTAAATGCCACTTTTAATGATTACGTAATTGTAATTGCGATTAGAAAATCTATTAATAGTGCAGCCAGCTTGAAATAATGTGTTTCAAATGCAGAAAGATGTCAGTAAAACAGCTTGTAAACAATAAGCCACATAACTGTAAACATTTAAAGCCATTCAGTGTCCATTATCTCAGTAGTCAGCTTGAAGAAACAAGAGCACTACATTACACGTTATATGTGTAATTAACCTGTTGTCTTCATTATTTAATGTATGCTTAAATAAATTTGTCACGGAAACACGTTTTGTATTACAGACACCATTTAAATGTTTATTTTGGTAAAAGATTTTAGTAGAAATGTAATTCTATAATTAAAAAGTTTGCTAACACTTTATTTTACAGTTACACCTACAGTATTAATTGCTTATTAGCATGCATATTACTAGAAAATTAGCCATTTATTAGTGCTAATTAAGCACATATTAATGTCTTATTCTACATCCCTAATCCTACCCGATACCTAAACTTAACTATTAATAAGAAGGAAATTAAGAATTTATTAAGGATTTATAAATCGTAGTTGAAAGTTAACAAGCTTTACCTATTCTAAAGTGTTACCAAAAGTTGATATAAATCTGCCTCATGCAGTTTAGAAGCTTATATACAACTTTTGAGTGTTGATTTTTAATTAATTGCATTTTTTTTAGTTTGGGTCTTTAGCTAAATGGAAACTTTAGTTTTGTTATTGTGCATCACTAATCATTACCTCTTCCTGTAATTTTCCTTTATCTGAGGCCAAATTGACTGAGTCTGGGTGACTAACCTTGTTAGTCAGTGTTTATAACAACTTGCCATGCAGTTTCGGACCACCTCATGCTAAATAAAGTTTTCCTCAAATTATCATCCAGGAAAAGCATCCTGATTCCGTAACAGCAGTGGAATGTGGGAGGTTTATCTGTGTCCTAGTCATTGCTGCCCCTGACTCTCACTGTGAATAATGGCTCATCTCAGTTCCACTTAAGAGATTCGTCCCTCTGGTGTGTTTATAGCTGTAGTTTGTTCATTAGCGTTGCTGCTAATGTTGTCAAGCCCTGATAAATTGTTTAGCCAGCGAGCTAATTAGCCCATCCATTCCTGTCGGGCTCTGGTGACATCTCTCTGGCTAGAGCTGCTTTTGTTCCTGGTGATTTATAATCGTCCTCTCGGCATGAACGCAGTTGCTAATCCATGTTAGCTCAATTAGTAAATGACACGGTCTGGCTACACTTGCATGGTGTCTGCTCGGTCCAATCTATATTATGAAACTAATTAGCATTAGCATCGTAAGTAGGTGTTTGACTTTGAGTGCAGAGGATATTGTCATTGATGTATAAAGAAAAAAAAAAGAACACAAATAAGTTACGCAAATAAGTTAACATATGTTCATATAGAAAACAGTTATTTTAGATTGTAATAATATTTCACAATATTAAAATTTAGGGTTAGGCCTTTGTGAGGTCTAATAGTAAATATATATTAGTGCTGATAAACAGTTAATTGTGATTAATCACATCCAAAATAAAGTTTTTGTTTACATAATCTTTGTGTGTATATTATGTGTGTATATATATATATATATATTCACTCACAAACACATGCAAATATATATTCATGAAGAAGGTTATGTTTATATGTTATATATTAGATACTCTATACAGGGTGTGATTCGTAAGGGGGGTATATGCAAATATATACACGTTAATATTTTTGAAATATTCACTGTACACTGTATGTGTGTGTGTGTATAAAATTGTAAAAAGTGTGTGTAATATATAATTGTATATTCACGTTTATTATGTCTATTTTATTTGATTGTATTTTTTATTTTATTTTACTCTGAAAACACTTTTGATCTTGCACCCAAAAGGACATGTCCGCTGTGTTTGTGTGAGAAATGAGAAAGAGTTGTGTGTTGTTCTTTGTTTGCTGGATGCTCGGCTGCTGAGCTGCGGTTGTAGAGTCAGGAAAGCGTTCAGGCTCGTGTCTTGAGAGCCGCTGCTCATCTTGGGAGGGAGTGCTGAGCTTTTTCTTCGCGGGTGCCATGGAAACATCAGGAGTCAGTCAGACGTCTGCATCTGTGGCCCTGCTGTGTGTGATTCCTCCGAGAGCCACGTAACACCTTCCTCTCCACACATCCTTCACTTTCATCCGCCCCGCTTTGTTGGCATTTCTTGTTGCTGCAGACAACATTTCACTGCCACATGCATCCATTCTTCAATATTGGTAATCTTGCATCATCTCCTTTGTTGTTGTAGTTTTTTTTCTTTCTTTTTTTACATCGTCTCTCTGTCACTGATTTCCTCTCCTGTACCCTTCTAGATTTTTCTATTCACTGCTTTTAGGTTCCAGAGCGTGCCTTGCACTTGCAGTCATGCATTTCTGAGGATTAGATTTGAATATGATTTCTGCTATACGCTGGGCATACGTTGCACTTAGGTTAAGTAGCTTTATGTCTTTTTAAGTTTATGTCAGATGTTCTCTGCTTTAGTTTATTTTAGTAATTTATTTACTGAAAACAAAAGAGTGATTTTTAATGTCAGCCATTTATATACATCCATATAATTTTGGCCACAACATCAGTTCAGTTGCCGTTTCTAGTTTAAAGTAAGTTTTATGTCAGAGTTCATTCCCCTATAAGTTAAAGTCGTCTTCATGTGGAAATAGATTTATGCAATCCTCGTGGAAGCTGCTCGAGCCCTGAGAGGCTGTTTAGAGTCTGTGAAATATGTGCTCTGCTGCGGCTGGCTTTAGGAAGTCTGTGTGTTTATGGACTCATTCGTCCTGCAGGGCTGGTCCTGGACGGGTGAATGTTTTACCAGGTGTCATCATGTCACCGTAAGCCCCCTCCGGACCGTCTGCCCACATTCCTGCCTGATCATACTCTGGCCTTGGACGCCGGATATGACTTTCCATGAGAAATATAGTGTAGTTATTATAAAGGGCTGCTGAAAAGACCACAGTGAGGTTCTGGTTTAGTTTATACTGGTTTGTGCTGGTTTGAGTGCATCGTGAATTGAGTGCATTATCTAGATTGTTACCAAAAACAAACAAACAAACAAATCTGTATAAATATATGCTGTATGTATATTTAAAATAAAAGCTGTCATTTTGAACAGTCTACTAAAGAATCCAAAACAAAACATTTAACATTGATAATATTAGAATGATGCTTTTTGAGCATATTAGAATGATTTCTGAAGATCATGTGACACTGAAGACTAGAGTAATGCTGTTGAAAATTCAGCTGAACATCACAGAAATAAGTTACATTTTAAATTATTTTAAATTAGAAAACAAGTATATTAAATTGTAATAATATTTCAGATTTTTGATCAGAGGTTTGATCAAGTAAATGCAGCCTTGGGGGGATATTTTGGCTAAAAATAGCTAAAGTAGAGAAAAATAAATCAATAAAATTAAGTAACTGATATATGACTGATTCCTCCTGTTTTATTTATTTAATTTTTTTTTTTGCAAATTATGACTGAAATTCCATAATTTTTTGGACTAGGATGTAGGTTGGTGTGTGTTTGCTCATGTGTAGCAGTGCATGCTGTTTGCTGATTATTGATATCCAGTTTTTCTAGTTCTCTAGCTAGTAGTTTGACTGGTTATGCCTCCATTTTAAAGGACCCTCTGTTCTTGTGTGTGTGTTCATTTCCTGTAGCCGTCTCTCAACACCGTCTGCTCTTCACCGGATCAAATATGTGTCAGGACGTGCTGAAAATTTACACTTGAAACCTTTGAAATGTTGGAACAGAATAATGCATTGTGTGTTTGTTCTTTGAAGAACCATCCAAAACACATCTGCACACAATCACAAACACTGAATGCCTGAAGCGTTTTTATTGTTTTATGCTTTCAGATGCATTTTCATTGTTAAATTTACAGTTTGTCTTTAAGGCCTGAAACTGTCTATGCAAATGCACTGATGCAAAAACTTCTGTCATTGGTGTAATTTTGTGTTCTGTCATAATTAAAGGAATAGTTCACCCAAAAAAAAAAATACATTTGATGAACATGTCCTTACCCTCAGGCTGTCCAGTTGGGAAATGTGTTATTATATCACTTATTCATCACAAGATCCAGATGCAGTGAATGGGTGCCGTCAGAATGAGAATCCAAACAGCTGATAAAAACATCACAATAATCCACAAGTAATGCATCAGTTAATATCTTTTGAAGTGTAAAGTGATTGTAAATGATGCTGGATGTGTGCATATTTTTCTCCTGATTCAGACCAGATGATTTTTCTTACCTAGTCTCAAGGCATAAACATACCTTGGTGCACTTTTTAGCGAGACACGAAATATGTACCAATAAGTACATATCACTGCAGTTTTCAAAAGAAATGAACACTAGAGGCAGTAAAACTCTGACACCTTTTATTCTTTTTCACACAGATTTACAGAGTTTTGATTAATAAAGTGTAATTTTCACACAATTACTTGAAGAATATCATGTTATGACTTCAAAACGATATTAATTTGCTGGGAGATTTGAAAACTGCTGCTTTTGAAGGTTATCATCACACATATCCAGCTTCATATCTATGTGTTTTCATAGACGGTAGGTTTGTTCGGTAGCTCACGGAGTACAGAGATGAGCTCCGGTTCAATCCTGTGTAACTACGCTTCAACAAAACAGTTCAAATCTGTGAAAAAGGAAGTTGAAATGACACGGTTGCATCAACAAATGTGTTTTATATCATTTTTTCATTTGTTAATACTATCAGGTAGGTTTAGGGTTGGATTTGGTGTAGGGCATATTTCCAACATGACAGTCCACATTTATTTCAAATCTGAACCGCCGAAATACATACCTATATCAACATAATAAAAATGTGCTAGGGTCCACATATTGAAACTGTGTAAAGTTAAAAACGTCTTAAGGATGTATTTGTTTCCAACACACATGCAGCTTTTGTCTTGTCACGATGTTACCTGATGGACTAGAGAGGTGTGGATTATTGTGATGCAATGAAACATTTCTACAAATCTGATGAAGAAACAAACCCATCTTAATCTTAGATGACCCGAGGGGTTGATTCCATTTTTTTTAGCAAACTTTTATTTTTTGGGTGAACTATTCCGTTAAGTATGTAAAATATGCACAAGGAGACTGCACACTTGCAGTTTATCAGTCAAGCATCGCAATTCGAGCTTGCATGCTTATGTAAAGTATGCTGCACTGCCTCTGCTGTACTGAAAAATCAATGCTAAGTGTGTATTAGCCGTCTGTCACCTGACATGTGAACTTCTTTTTGCTAATCATGACTTTGTAACTCAGTTCATCTTGAAACAGCGCTCCTGTCCTTTCTGATGTTCTCCAGCAGGCTGGTTTTCTCGCTGCTCATCGCTGCTGTAATTGTGTTAAATCAATCAGGCGGCTCTCTGAGCTCAGATGAATGAGAGGTTTAACAGGGCAGCGCTCTGTGATTTATCAGGAAACCCTCTGCTTGACTTAATGTCATTTAATGGGTCAGAACTGCACTGCACTAATGTAACCCGTGTGGCTGATGGGAACCGTCCTGAGACAGAGACTTTGCTTCTTTTTAAGAGTGGAACAACCATTTGCAGTCCCATAAATGTTATAATAAAGAGTCTAATTAAAATTAGATTCATTCATTTTTTAATTGTAATTTTTAAAATATATCCTGTTCCATATTTTTAAAAATGTATTTACAATTTTTAAAAATGCCCCTTCTGTATTTGTTAAACTGTAATTTATTCCTGTGATGCACAGAATTTTTTCAGCATCATTACTTCAGTCTTCAGTGTCACATGATCGTTCAGAAATCATTCTAATATGATAATTTGCTGCTTAAGAAACATTTCTGAGGATTATTAATGTTGAAAACAGTTGTGCTGCTTCATATTTGTGTGGAATTATTTTTTTTAGGATTCTTTGATAAATAGAAAGTTAAAACTGATTTAAAATATATATTTATTTTACATTATAAATGTCATTACTGTAACTTTTAATCAGTGCATCACTGCTAAAACAATGTAAGCTAAATTATTTGAAGAACCTTAGAGAGCTATAGAATAGCGTTGCAGTCGGATAGCATCTCTGCACAATGGTAAAAATACTTTTTGTGATTAAAAGCTTCAACTATAAGTGATTTTAAAAATAGCACAAAATGCTTTTTAACATGAAGTATGACCCATAACCCATTCAAGATGAATTTAGATGTCTGGCTTTTAATGAAAATCCAGTATCTGTCAGTTATTTTCTGAGAGGGATGATTAGCAGTCACGATGATTATAATGAGAATAATTCCCTGTCATGATTCAGCTGTGAGTGTGTGTGTGTGTGGGTAAAGCGTGGCTGTGTGCCAGCCCTGTGTCATAAATTGGCTATGATTTATCACCCTTGATGACTCACAGTGCTTCAAACACGGGCGTCTGGCTGACAGATCCCAGGAAAAAGAAGCCAGACGACCGTGTTTGAAGCACTGTGACACACACATGCTCCTTCTGCACTTCTACTTTTTATTAACATGTGAAGGGAAGCGTCTCTGTTGTTAATGTTCATATTTAGGGTTAGTTTTGCATGCAAGCCTATTTCCACCACAGAATAAAAAACAAAACGAAAAAAGGTTGTGATTTCTGACATTTTTTATAAACTCGCAATTCTGAGAAAACAAGTCCACCTGCCCCTTTAAGAGTTAATATGTGTTTTTTTTAAACTTATGTAAACTCAGAATGGCTACACATGCACTTGAATTGAAGTGAGAATTGCAGTATAAATAAATTGAGTTTTTGTTGTTGTTTGTTTGTTTCTGCCATCTTCAAGTTAAAAAAGTTTTTTGTTGTTGTTGTTGTTTTTTTTTTGAGGAAAAAGTCACAGTTACTTTTATTTATTATTGTTTATTTATTTAAATATTTTTAATTCCCATGGCAGAATCAGACATTCATAGTTTTCTGACCAAACCCCAAAGCAATGAACTTTTTTTGGATGAGAAGCTACTTGAAGTCTCACAGCTTGTTTAGGGCAGAGCTGTTTCGTGACTTTCTCATCTGCCTGGTTTTGGCATAGATTTATTTTTTTGCTGTTTTATAACTTGCTGCTGGTCATGCTGTATAATCACCTGTCTGTCTGTCTGTCTGGTGTGTTCTTGGAAGTTAATGAAGCGTTTTATGACAGGGACAGAGACACGCTTTATCTGTGGCTGGAGTGGGTAAGACAGGCGTTTGGAGAAATTGGATTTCTCACCCGATTGCTTTGTGAAGTGGCCATTATGTGTTGTCGTGGTGATAAGAGAGAGCGCTGCGTCATGTGACGCGTTTTGTTGTAGAAGAATAGAGGCATGATCCAGGCTGTAAAACATGTCTCTCTGTATAATAACTATAGATGCCACACACAAACACACACGCATGAGCTCTCATGCTGAGAAAGGCATCGCTGCTGGATTCATCAAGAGGAAACTGCAACGAATGGTTATTTCTCACTAATCTGGAATCTAAGTGAAATGAATCAGATGTGAAATTTTCTGTCTCCTAGACTGTGTAGTTTCTTCTGTACTGTTTTTATTATGTGAAGCACTTGCAGTAGACACACTCTTGTGATTTAGAAATGGAAGTGCTGCCCTCTAGTGGTTAGAAACCTTCATGACCATCAGTAACTTACATACAGTAAACTAATTTCTTCATGTTTAATGTTTAATATATATATATATATATATATATATATATATATATATATATATATAAACTAGGTTCTTTGTTTATTCATTTCTGTATTATGCAAATGACACTGAAGTATTAAAACCTATTTAAGTATTAAATATAAATGTACAGCATGAAATTAATGTACTTTTTTATAATTTATTGACTAATTTATATTTTTTCCATGCATTGTTATTAGTTATATATAAAATTGTTTAGATGCAACTAAAAATAAGATGCAAGTGTAACAAACAAAATAGTAATAAATAAATAAATGTTTACAAGTAATACAAATAATTTTTATGTTTATTTCATGCATTGTTATTATAATAATATAATTGTTAATAGTATAATATTAAATAACAATATATAATATAAAATAATGACCAATATTTTAATCTTTATGCATATATATAAAATTTATATTACAGTGTCCTAGTTGTATATTTTATATTTAAAATTATGAATAAAATATATAATAAATAATATATGCTGGCATTGATTATATATTATACATTATATATGCCACTGATGTTTTTGCAGTCGCTATGCATATATCTGGACATCCTCTCAGTGTGCAGAAGGACATGATTTGAGGAGATGCTCAGATGCGTGTCAGAAAGGGTTACTGCTGTAACAAGTGAAGTAGTGTGTACTTTCCTCAGCAGAGCTCCCAGAGTGCTGCAGGGTCAATGTTACTGGACATACATCATCAGAAGCATGACGAGAGCCTGACCTACAGAAACACACAGCAGGGGTCAGCAAATATGAAAGATGTGAAGGGACACACACACACACACACACAGCCAGCCATAGGCATTCACAGTACAGTTGTATTATATGAGGTTGTGTGTACTGTAGCAGTGTTTAAAGGGATAGTTCAACCAAAAATGACATTCTCTCATTATTTAAGGGTTGTTCACACCAAGAACAAGAGCTGTGAAGTTAACTCTAATGATGTTAGCATCCACACCAATACATGATGTTGTGTTAAGTGCATGCTGCTTTAAAAGCTTGCTCTTCTTTGACCTGGAAAAAAACAAGGTTTGAAAATAAATTCAGTTTTGTTGTTTTCCTCTCATTGTGGTTATAGTTGTGTTGTGGAGTTTGCTGTCCTTTAAATCGTACAACGATTTTTAAAACTATTTATCTTTATTGTTATCGATAAAGTTGTTGTCTTTGGTGTGAACAGATCTTTACTTACCATTATGTTGTTCATAACCTGTGGAAAGTATAAAAAAAAAAAAAAAAAAAAAAAAACATTTTGCAAACAAAGAAAAAATAAAAAAAAAA
>JAUMHE010000082.1:1556377-1569334 GCA_032359235.1 Enteromius mattozi | reverse complement strand
TATATTAATATATAATATATTTTATATATTATAACTTAAATGTTACATTAATATGAAATAAATTACACACATATAATAATACAAGTTACGTGTGTGTGTGTGTGTGTATGCATATTTAAAAGTGCTGTTAAACGATTATTTACGATTAATCGGATTCAAAATAAAAAGTTTTTGTTTACACAGTATATGAGTGTGTACTGTGTATGTTTATTATGTGTATATATATATATATATATATATATATACACACATGTAAATATAGGCTTGTATATATTTGAGAAAAATATATTACATTTATATCTTAAATATATTCATATATAACATAAAATATAATAATATAAATATATCAATGTATATACATGCAGATTTTTTCAAAATATATACAAGTATGTGTGTGTATTTAGATATACACAATAAATAAATACAGTAAACACTCAGATAATATGTTAACAAAAACTTTTATTTTGGATGCAGTTAATTGCGATTAATTATTTGACAGCACTATATAGTACTCTGTATACAGTATTATATTATATTCTCCTTAAATGAGTTGTGTAGCCCATATAAACACAGCAGCTTAACAAAGATTTGGTGTGTATATGCTAACATACTAAAAGCTTGTATTTTTAACAACATACAAATGTTGCAGCAGTCAAGAAAACATAACCGTCTCGCTATGCTGAGTTTCTCTTAGTTCTTTACTAAAGAATGAACCTGGTTTGCTTGTGCTGTTGTTTGCCTGCCGAACATGGCTGTTGTTACTTTTTGAACCCTGGAGTATTTCTCCCGCTTGGTTTTACTCGGCTTGTCACGACGCACGCCAGATTGTTTGGATCACATAGAAGCCAGGAGCTCGGCGGTGTTTTGCACTTGTCACCTGAACTTTAATTAGTTTGGTCTGTTCGTGTTTCAGAAGGGACCGAAGACTGCTGTGCGGTCCCCTCGTCGTGTTGATTCACAGCCGAGTGCTGGTTTGTGTGTGTGTGTGTTCACTTACCTTGCCGTTGATTTGAATATCAAAGTCCTCATGTGCTTGTTGGCACTTTCTGACTTGTTGGCGGCGTGGAAGCGACGGTAGGCGTGACAGGTGGAAAGTGCACAAGAGTGTGTGTGTGTGTGTGTGTTTGTGTGTGAAAGGAAGATGCAAACTCATTGCCACACTGAGTGCATCTTAAATCACATCACCCTGACATTAAACTCAGGCAGGTGGAAGTGTTGTATATTTTCCGCCGTGTTCACATTCCTAGTTTGCTCAAGCAGAAAGAGACAAATGAAATATGTGTCTGTGTCAACTTTGTTTTTTGTTTATGAACCTCTTCAACTTTCACGCCCAAATCAATAGGTCATATCTATGGCTGCTTGTGGGCTTTTACAAAACAAACTCCCTCCAACATGTTTATACTCTCACTGCTTTCATTTGTGGCCCATTACCAATTATATATTGTTTAATAACATTTTGTGGTTGAGATTACGGTGCATGAACAACTGTATTTGTCTGTTTGCTTGCATAATTGCATAGCAGTGATACTACTAGGGTAAAATCACACACACACACACACACAAATATATTTATAAATAAATAAATTATATGTATATGTATATATATATATATATATATCCTTTTTTTTTTAAAACACTTAACCAGTGATATAATGTGTTTAATAACATTCTGTGGTGGAAATGAATTTTAATAACATGACAATTTTGTTTATCCTAAACAATATATTCACTTCTTTATTACTTATATAGTTATAGAAATAATAGTTTGGTTGATAGAGAGAGAGATAAAAAAACAAACAAAACAATTTTTTTTGATTGTGGTGAAGATACAGCCATAACAACAACAACAACAACAATAATAATAATAATAATAATAATACATACATACTTATTTAAAAATAAGTGCTAGAAGGCACGGTAAAAAAAATAAAATAAATCTGACCTGCATATAATAATAAAATAAATAAATATTTACACTCTTTTTGTATAATTTATAGAAATTAATTTAAAACACAATTTAGTTGAAACAGCCACAACCAAGAGATTACCATATTTTTTAATGCAACTTTTATTTAAGTTGCATTTTAAGTTCCATATTTGACGCATTTTAATAGATTTTCATATTTTAATAGTCAAAGTCTGGGTGAAGAGTGAAATCCATAAAGAGCATTTGTAAATAAGTGATGAAAGCATGGTAAAAACTTTTAATCTGACTTTCAAATAATAAAATGAAAAGAGAGTAAAACATAAAAAAATATAAAAATGGGACATCAAAGTGTTTGTGTTTGAAGAGACACCCATTTGTGTGTTGTGTGCATTGTGCATATCTATTTTTGCTATCGTAATGCAAATGTTTAAAACAGTAGTGGGTCCCATTTCAGATGCCCATCCCGACTGAGGTAATGACTCCCAGTGAATCGCTCTCACAATACACGCAGGATAACGACAGGACCTCGAATGTGCCATTTCCTCTCCTCCGTCAACAGGCTCTGAATGGCATCATTACGCTGCTGATTTCAAAAACAAAAGATAAAGATCGAGGCGGCACCGTGCACATCACACACGCACTAACGCATGCCTAAATAAAGTGGTTTTGTATTGCTCAGTTGGGGCACTACCTATCACGCTGTTATGCATCATGGTTCTGTTATAAGGGGTGTCGTACATAAGCAACCTCACGGGGGTGTCTCCAGGGTAACCAAAACTCAGGAGAGCGTCCTGATTGCATGTTCTGCTGATAAGATGGGGCAGAAACACGTATACCACCGATCCAACTCTTAGAGACCAGCTTACATCAGGTTTATGATGGCTAGTGATGCTCTGGTTGGGCTATGACCATCTTTTGGAGACATGTTCCCCTTTATTTAGATCAGAGGTGCTTACATTTTTCACTATGAAGGGCCAAAAATCTAACTTGATTGATGTCTGAGGGCCTAAATGTTGCATTAAAATACGTATACCGAAAGTATATTCTCTAAATTTCAGCACAAAAAGTGCTAAAACACTAAAAAGATGGATTAGAAATGCAGAAATTCTCCAATGGCAAGATATTTATGGAATGATACAGGCCCTGGTTTGGACATCTCTGAGATAGTTCATTGGTTCATCATTGTTTTTTTTTTTTATAGCTAAATTGCTAAAAAAAAAAAAGTCTATACTAGTCAGTAATATCCTACCAGCAGTTTATCTTTGTGCATTCATTGTATTTTACTTGTTTGGGTTCGTGAACCGCATTAGACAGACCTTCTCTCAGGGTTATCAAATTATATTTTGTTTAAGTTCTGGTTATCAACATTGAAGAATGTACTGACTCTCAAGATTCAAAACTCTGTTGTCAACTACTCACAAAATAGCCGGTTCCACTTTATATTAGGTGGCCTTAACTACTATGTCCTTACATTTACAATTAATCATTTGGTACAATGCACTTATTGTGTACATTCATGTTTTTACATTTTTAAAAATACCTATATGTAATTACATTTGATTAATTTCTGTAATTACACTGTTGACCCATCTCTTACACATTAACCCACTCTTAAACCTATCCAGATCACCTAACCTTGCCTGTATCCCTCCGCAATAGCAGCCAAAGTGTTGTGTAATGTAATTACATAGTAGTTAAGGCCACCTAATATAAAGTGTGACCAAATAGCCTTCTATGAGGAGATAGGACACCTCTGAGGTTGTTGTATGAATCAGTAATTCAGTTTCTGAACAGAAGGGGGCACTGTGGTATTTCAGTTGAGCTGTGTTTAACAGAGGTTTCCCTTTTTTTTAATTCTTTCTGTGATCAAACCCTCCCCAAACAAAAACTGACTACCACTCAAACTCAGCATCTGCGTATGTTTTTTTTCCCCCATGTCGCAAAGGTTCATTTGTGTTGAAGATAAAACAATTTACGTGTTTGTGTGTGAATGCACATGTGCTCATAAGCTAAAACAATCTTTACTTGTAACTAAACAGTTTTCATTGCTAACATGTGCACGCCTTTGACTTGTTTAATGGTAGCATACATCTGGATCCAATGCACATAATCACCTTACGCAGAAGACTACAGACTTCACCAAACCTCTAACACACACACACATTCCTCTTTCAGAGAACATAATCCTTGATACTCTCACACGGAGACCTCTTTGATCTATCTTTAATCATCCACGGACTCCCCCTACGGATAAATGTGATGGACAGACACGCATTATTTTTTAGAAGATCATATTTTCTGGGGCACGACTCCGATTCTCCAGCCATTAAGAATGCGTACGTGTTTTCAACCATGACTTTGAACTCCTTCGCCGAGCAGCCCATCCTTTTGGCCCAGTATCTCCTACAGAGAACAGAAGTGCGTTGAGGAGCTTAAGTTCAACTTGGAAAGTTCAAAGACATAGTACTTGGACATTGTGTTCAATAATGGCCTACGGACCACTTTTTCCCCTTCCCAAACGCAATGCCTTGTGGAATATCACATTCCTGTACCTTTGTGAAAGGGTTGGGGATATAGAAAGTGAGAAAGAGAGAGAGAGACAATGCGAGTCTTTTAATCCCGTCACCTAATTCTCATTTAACAAATCACTCGGCAGATGCATGAGCCATGAAATGGCTACAAACCAAAGGGATTTTCTCTCGTCTCTCATTCTTTTTTTTCCCCATTCGGCTAAATCTCTCCTTTTTAGTAGTCTTCGGAGTACAAGCTGTTTTCTGATTCATTTTCTTTCGTTCTGTAATCCCTTTTCTGAAACATCACACGCTAGGGGGGTCAGAATCCATACCGATGTCATTAATCCCAGCAGGATTCTGGCATGCGTGTGTATTTGGAAGAGTATTCGCTGGCAAACTCTGAGGTAGCCATTGTCTGTTTTTGACTAATTGATCGACCAGTCTCAGCGGATCGTCCTTCTGCAGGTTTGGAGAGTACCCCTTGCTTTTATTGACTCTCTGTTGGGTCGCGGAGGAAATACAAATCACTTTTATCAGGCCTCCAGATGGTTTTTCCTTTAACGGACATCCTAATGCATCCGTCCCGTTGTCAAAGCGTCTCGGCCTGAATGCATTCAGGTGTCTCCTTCTCTGCTTCTCTACTTTCCAGAGTCTGAAAGCTTCTTTTCTGTCTTTAGCCTAATCTTTGCTTCATGTTGTCTTCAAGTTGCAGAAATGCGGCCTGTGAAGTTTGGATATGGATCAAAGGCTTTCCGGCCTAGCTGTGGATGGCTCAGGGTTTTAATGCGTACCCATCTCAGTTCAGTTCGTGTGAATTCACCATTGTATCTCCTGACTTTGATGCCTCTTTCAGGGATTGCATCTCACTGTACTGCCTGCAGGAGCTGAATCGAGCTAATCGCATGCTAAGCGTTAGTAAACTTTCCAGATCGACAAGCTTCGGTATAAGACGTGGAACTAGAGAGGAAGGATTTCCGTGTGGTTAAATCTTCGCAATCCTAACGTAATGACACAGCTCGGCTCGATGAGTCAACTGAGAAATGCTAAATCCACGCTTCCTAAAAATATCACAGGGCTGACGTCAAACGTATTGATATGAACATGCATTTGGGCAATAATTCCACTCTTTTCTTGGCTGGCTTTTCAGACATCGTTTGTCCAAATGTGTGATGGCCAAGAGAAAGGTGTGAAGTCATTAAACTTAACAACTCTTTTTAATGGACTTTTATAGTGGACCTATCTCGTAGCAAACTGATCTATGGACTAAAGGCCACCAGATTCATGCAACTGTGAGGCAATGCATGTAACGTAATGCAATAAACTTCCCCTTCCCCTCTAGAAGTCTGTCCATCTACAGTCCATAACCTCTGCTCTTGATTTCTTGCACATCCTACTATGATGCTCCATTTTACAATAGCCTTGGGTGATGAGGTCACTTAAATGCCTCATCCTGTCATAGAATTTATAACGGTGTTCCCTCGCGATGCTCGTGACGTATATACACAAGGGCCGGATCGTTTCTTTATTAGCATGATTTCATATGTTGGTGCTGAGCAAGCTGCAAAAAACAGTTTAAAAAAGGGTGAGTTCATAGGCCTAATTCGTCTCGCTCCAAGAGAGGCATTTTTATATGGAGCGAGGTGAACATTAGCTCTGTCTGGAAGCGTCTTCCTGATGACTGCATGCGCGCATGAAGTGCTGCATTTTCAGGGGCAGATTGCTCATGTTGGAGAGCTCATAAAGATGATCCAAACGTATCTCCATCGATTCCTGCCAAAGTGGCTCTCACTGACTTGGCAGCACTGCGAATGTTATGTGGTTCAAATAAATGGTACAAATTGTATGGCCATTCATAGCTTTTGTAGTGTCAGCTCCCGCCATGATATTGTGGGCTATTTCGCGGAATAGCTGGGCGAGTATGGAATCAGTAATTCTTCATCTTTGTTGGCTTTCTTTGGAAGAGTCAGACACCTCGCTGCTTTGCTTCTCTGTCTCCTGTCTCTTCATCTTTTCATCTCTATCTCAGCCGAGAGAGGGGAGGCGTGCCCCCCGCCGGTGGGTAAACAGGACGAGGGTTGGTGGAGGATAGTAAGAGGTGTGGGAACTGAAGAGAGCAACAGGAGGATGCCACATACCCGCTTGGCTTTTCATATGAGGGCAGCAGCAGGAGTGCTTGTGAATGTCCTATTGACTTCCAAGTAAATATCACTGTCAAGGTCTAGAAAAGAATGAAAGATATTGTCAAAATTAGTCCATCTGCCATCAGTGGTTCAGTCGGAACTTTTTGAAGTGACAATACTTTTTTTACACAAATAAATTAAAAACAACGACTTTATTTATTCATCCTCGGGTTGGAGAGCATCCGCTGAACGCAAAACGTCCTTTCGTGTCAGTCGCGACGCAGGGATATGTCTTTACATGTATTTATACTTTGTTTAAACTAAAACAGCGCATCCTTGTGTCGCGGCTGACACAGAACAGCGTATGTAGTTTGCGTTCAGTGGATACTCTCCAAAATGGCTCTGGGGTGATGCGGAAAGACAAAAAGTATTCTCATTGTTTCATAACATTCATATTGAACCACTGATGGCAGATGGAGTATTCTGACAATGTCTTTAATACTTTTCAGGACCTTGACAGGGTTATTTACAAGGCATCCAATGTGGCAGTCAAAAGGTTTTCATCTTAAATTGTGTTCTGAAGTCAAACAAAGCTTTTACAGGTTTGGAATGACATTGGGTAAGTGATTAATGCCAGAAAATATATAAAATGGGGGTATCCGTTTAAGCTACAGCTGTGAAAGATGGCAGCTGGTCCGTTGCCGATGGTCCAGCTGATCATCCATTTAGTTGGGTGTAAGTGACCAGTTTGGATCAGGTAGAAGTCATATGAAACCAGTTACCTTTAGAGTTTGAGTTTTCCACTTCTATCACCTTTCCTTCTCAACCTGTTGTGCTGCGTGTGTGTTTATGGTGTAGTTGTTTGGGGATGAGCTCACCGTTAGGTCTGTGCTGAATAGGCTATACTTTACACCCCATTTCTCTGGCCACTTACTGATAAGAACCTCATTACGCATCAAATGGGCACAAATTGCCTCAGTCTTGCAATGCTATCTGGATGAATAGATCCCTCCTTTGCTCTGAGGCTGTAATAGAGCTGTGTTTGCGTGTCTGAGGAGGCTTACTGTCGCGCTTCTCTTTGTCCTTTCTCTTGTTTGCACTCGTAAGTCTCGAACTTGTTGTGTTGTATTTTACATACTAAAGGTATATATTTATTTATGGATATACCACCTTCCAGTGAAAATGTAAATACACACTGACATACACACGACTATATCCCTTGCCAGATTGCCTGGCTCTGTTTGCATGCTGCTGGGAGAACACAGATTGAGAGGCCGATAATGTGCTATCAGATGAGTGGAAGAGAGAGAGAGAGTTCTGTTCACAATCACTGGTCTGGTTCTCCGTTAAGCCAATTAAGCTCATTACCAGTTCAGTCCATTCTGGCACTTTACACACACACTCACGCAGAGAAACATATGTGACTATAAAGTTTTCGAACCAGTTCTAGCCAGCAACTTTGTGGTTGGAAAAGTGCATTAAAATGCTACTTGAAGTCAGACTTCCAACTTAGAAATCTAGAACTTGACAATCAAGCACATGCAGAGCTATTGGGATCATGCATGCAAAGCTAATTTCAGCATCCCTGACTTCTGACCAGTAAAGCCTCAAGTTTTCAGATGGTCAGAAATCAGATGCATTAAATGAGAGTATTCTGTATCAATGGACATCAAAAATGTTACGCTACACTGTCGGGATGTGCATCTCCATAACTGAGGCGATGCGTAGCCGTTGTATACAATGCATTCAATGCTATAAGATGCATACAAAAAATAAAGCATGGTGCTATGCAATTTAATATGGTACAGATACTGTTTTATTTGTTTAGTTCAGACAGCCATGTTTAAATCTATACTCTCAGGACACTTCTCGGTAGTGTTGTGATGCGTCATATTAATGTATTCACAGTGGTGTTGAGAGAACATGATCGAAAAACAGTTTAGAGAGGAGAAATCAATCAATAATCTAGTAATCTAGTAATAATTAGTAAAGCAACATACTCCAGGAAGCCGTGGTTTACAGTGAATTTATTACAGCAAAAAAAATAAAAATCACTGTAAATCACAGCTTCACAGGGCTTAATCAGTTATGCCGATGCAAATATGTTAGAAACAATGCATCGTGATACAAATGCCAACTTATATCCAATGCACACTTTTTAAATCGATGCATCACATCGTTGACCTTTATTCCGATGCGAATCGGTGAATCTTACCATCCCATCCCATTACCATTTTGTTACTTTGCATTTAGTGAAGACAGAAAATGATGCATTGCTTTGTGCCTGCCAAGAATTCATTGTGCACCAACACTAATCCAGCGTTGCCGAGTTCTGAGCTGCAATAGTCAACACGGTTGTAGGTTTGCAACTTTAATTTTATTAGCTGAGGTTAAATGAGGACGTTTTTTAAGCACCACTGCCCCATGGCATCCCTGCATTGTTCAGTCTGTGTTAATTAGAATCAGCATCCGCCTGCTCTCTGTCCCCTGTCGGGGGTTGCGGAACGTGTTTGCATGCTGTTGCCCCCTGTGGTGAAGGTTATGTACTGCGGACATGCACCTCACGTTCTGGACCCCAGGGCAGGGAATTAGACTGGTAAATAGGTCAGCACAGAGCACAAAGGAGCTGTGGCAGGAGGAAGTGGCAGTGCTGTGATTCTCATCTGGCTAAACAGTCAGGAATGTTTAGGGAATTCATATATAGTCTGGAATCTGAACTCAGTTCCCTTTTAAACGCACTCATATGGAATGTTCATAAACACACACATGAAAGCAGTTACATGAGTTTATTCATGAGATGCAGGTGCAGCAACACACACACACATGCACAGTCTATAAATATTTAGATTAAATCCTTATCACTCCAGTTAATTAGCACAAAAATTACATTCACAATGAGATACGATCAATCAACATCCAGCCGTCTGCAATCACTGTTTACAGTGACCCTCTGTGTTTGCATGAATACTAATGCATGCGCACACACAAAGCTGCATGATTAATGAAGGCAGTTTGAGACAAAGACCGGGGTCACACCTCTTCTCTCCTCCCACGGCGGTGCATCCAATAATAAGACCTGTTTTAATAACACCGGCTCTTTTTAATAAAGCTCCATCACCTTGACGACTGATCTGGGCAGGATTCCTCGCGGCCCTCAGGTGACCGGGAAGCACTGACCCCATTGACACGAGAACCCCGCTGTGTATAAAGTAATTCTTTTGATTTAAGGAGAACACACATCCTATTGTTCAGAGGCTCCTCTCCGTGCATTTTGGGAGATGAATTTAAGGTCTTGACATCGCCTTTGACCAATAGTGTAATGTACGCTGAGAGACCACATGCTGAGCCTGCAGTCACTTTGGTGGGGTTTGGCAGGATGGCCTTCAAATAACAGCGATACTTCACAAAGAATGCTTCTTCCACGCCAGGTTTTGGGAAGATCAGATAATAAGTCTCTTAGGATTGTTTGGAGATTTTTTTCCCACCTAAACATTTTTGCAAGTAGTTTACCCAGTAGTTTGGATTTAAGTTTTTTTTTCTTTTTTTGCTTAGTGTTTTGTTTTCACTTTTTTTTTTTTTTTTTGTGGTTGTTGCTTTATTTTGTTTTGTAATTATTACTGAAATATTTCTAAAAATAATTGTATTTTTATTTATTATTATTATTATTATTACGATTAAAATGGCTTATTTATTTATTTATTTTACTTTAATAATATTTATTTAGTTATTTATTATGTATATAATTATGTTTGTTTTGGACATCCAAATGGCGAAAGTATCGCAGTCTTTTTTTGCTTTTAAGGAAACTCATGAATAGCCGGCTTAGTTTATTTATTTATTTATTTATTTTTAATTGAAACATTACATTAGCTTTAAAAATAATTCTAGTTGAGCTTAATTTCAGTGCATATTCTGTATTTAGTAACTTGACCTGCCTTGATAATTAACAGTGAGATATAAATGGTAAAAAAAAAAAAAATGTAGGAAAATGCTTTGTACCAACTAAATTAACTAAATTATTAATTAAGCTCCACAGCCATCTACTGCACCAGAAAGAAACCTTAACTAAAAAGATGCTATGCAGTGGCGTGGTGTGAAGTTTGTGAATGTGTGTTTCTGTGCCGGCTGCAGTCCAGCGTGATTCTTGAGCGGTGTCTCTCTGCATGTTTCTGAGGTACCACAGGCCTGTTTAGCATTCACACAGACTCTCTGTGGCAGCCGATTGTAAAACGCTCATTCTCTCTCTCGCGCTTTCCTCTGGCCCGTTGAGAGATGGCATGTCTGTCTCTCACATGGATGCCTGCACCTGTCAGATAGGGACCGCTGCAAGTCTCTTCTCATACTGTGGTACACGTGTCTGTTTATGCATTCTTTTGTTCTAAAAAAGCAGGCAGTATTTATTTTATTTGTTTATTTATTTATTACTTGACAATTTATGGAAATAACGGGAGGAAGTGGCTAAAAAAAATAAAAAAGATATTTTATATATATATATTCTTGGTTATTTTGCCTTTGGAAAATTAAATAAAATGAAGTGAAATAAAATAAAATAAAATAAAATAAAGCTTGCAGCATTAAAATTATTATGTGTTTACCTTTAAAAGGTATGTGCAAATAGTTCATAACATATTCATACATTTTAGATATTTATTTTAAATACCACAACCCTACCCCCTAACTAAGACATAGTCATTTATTTTTAGAATAAAACAATAAAATATATAATATAACAGGCAGAACAGTGTAGAGTGACCATTTTAGTCACAGTATACAATTAACCAGTTTAAAAATGTATACATTGTAAAGGAAAAGCTAACAAATAAGTTATTTTATGGTTATTTTATGTTGAATTTTTTTGTGTATTTTATGGTCAATTTTTGAGTCACAGCATATTGATAAATGCCATTTATGTGCCATGAAAATATAACATGAAATAATGGTTAAGCAATTACACAAATGCATTCATTTTAAAGTCTTAAAGTATATTAAAGATGGTGCACTCCTTGGAAATGACTTTACACTTGAAATCATGACAATTGATCATTTCAAGCAAAGTAAATGAATCAGTTGAGTTAAATAAATGCAGTTGAAAACGTGATTTTTATGCAACATGAATTCAGTATTCGATTGAATAGGGACAAAATCTGTAAAGGTGCTGATTTTAAAAACACATTTGATATTTTAGGTGCTGCCAGTACGTCAATATAGTACATTTTAATGTCTATAACCGTACTTGTAGTAGAAGCATACTTTACGTAAAATACATACAAATACTCATGGGGTCACATTGAGATATTTGAAAATAGCGCATGAAGGCCACATTATTGTGCTATGCTATATATACATCACAAGTGCTCTCGTAACAGTAAATAATTGGACATCTTCAGGGCTTGAACAGACCCTGAGGCATGAATTATTGAAGGTCTCCTTGAAATACGTAGGTCTACACAAATGATAGATATCCTTCACGATTTCTTTGTGAAATGGCCTTTGTGTCTTTCTTAAGACGATTACACATGGTTGTGTACCGCAGACCCTTGTAGTGGATCCAGATTTCCTCAGTGTCTGTTTTTAGTTATTTGGGCACCAACAAGAAGAAGAAGAGCATGTTTGAACCACTCTCCCAGCCATTTCTTTCATCAGTTTTTCTGCGTAACTCTTGTCTGAAGATCATGTACTAGTTATTAAGCCATTAGCTTTGGTTCCCGTCCAAGCTTTTAGATGTACTAGACTACAGAGAGGTTGTGCTTTCAGAGCTCAGCAGACTTCAAAACGAACTTTCTGTCATCGTTTGTGCTGGTTTTCGCCATAGATGAAGACATATCTTTGCTTAGTTGCTTTATAAGATTCCTGCAAAATGGAGAAATACAGCAATATCATGACAGAGACATGCAGGGTAACCAGCTCAGAGAATAGTATGTGTTGTTTCCCATTATATGTGTGACAGAAGTCAGTTCCAGCAGTGCATTACAGGCTGTCAGGCGTCTGTGTTTTGCACATTTACAGGATTTCCTTTGATGATTGTTTCTCTGCTTAGGGTTACAGATAAAGGACCCCTTCAGAACCCAGAGATTGATGGAAGTTTTAGACAATCCTGTCAGGACGACATTGTAGAAATATTGTTTGCGCTATACAGTATAAGGCTGGGGAAACATTTGGAAAACATTTCCTTTTCAACAAAAGTCAGTGGAAATAGTCGCTTGACATACTCAATATTACACATGCTCTTTATGTGCATACTATATATATATATATATATATATTATGTGTGTGTGCATGTATTTAAACTCTGCAACTCTGTTACAAAAATATATTAATATTAATATTAACTAACAATGAAAAAGATGTATTTTTATTGACTAATATTAGGATTAATACTGTAAAAATGTGTTGTTCA
>JAUMHE010000082.1:1527090-1537240 GCA_032359235.1 Enteromius mattozi | reverse complement strand
CACACCGCTGAAGGAAAATCAACAGGAAAGGACATTAAGAACAACGGCTGATTTTCCTGGATGACTAACAGCAGCTTAAATTAAGATAGAAAACATGCACTTTCCTTTAATGAAGACGTGCTTGATCCTAGTAAACACGATGCGCTGGTCTTTCCTTCACTTGTAATGACATCAGAGCCTCGCGCAATCCGTAGATAGGCCAACGCCAGTATCCGATGGCAACAAGAAAGCCAAGTTCTTTTTAAAATTTGAAATAAATCTTAGGAGTGACCAATGACTATGTTAGTATTAAAATTAAATTGAAAACAAACTGTTTGTTAGAAAAAAAAAATAAACGTCGAACATGATCAGCTACTCAACAAAAAAAATCTGAAAAGTTTGACACAAACACAGACACAGACGTGTAGCCATCTTGGATTAGCAGCCATCTTGGAAAGTGACTTGGGATATTTATTTTTCTTTGGGGTCTGACAGCCCTAAACATAATTTTTGTCTACTATTTTTCCCTTCTACTTTTCTGCACATGCTCTTGTATTCCCAGATCTCAGTCTGAAAGCTGCTGGCATATGCAGTCATGAACTTTGTATGTTTTTCTTTGCATAGTTTCTGTTAGCCTCTGAACGAAGGTTTCAGTGGTTAGGCAGTCATTCATATGTGGCTTATTTTTGCTTAGAAGTCTGGAGGAAAATGTCACATATTCAACTTTTCTTTTAGCATCATATGTGTTGTGTGTGTGTGTGTGTCTGCTTGTTAATACTACATCATGTCCAAAAATGTCACGTTTTACTATCCTTGATGGGACCGGCCTGGAAACATATCGTTTGTTGATTGGAGTGATGTATCTGCATTTCAGTTTTATGAGGCTGATTTTTTAATATGGATGAACATCCAATCAGGAAGCTCATATAGATTGATTGATAATAGCTGGTTTACAGTCAGCTGTTCATTAAATCATTTTTTTTCAGATGTGACTGATTTCAAACATGCATAATAGAGCTGATGATTGATGCTTGAAGTGTATGTAATACGTGTTTTATGGTGGTTTTATGATGATTGTAATGGCTGACCATGTTGGAATCGCAGGCCTATCAATCAAGGAAGATTTGTTTTTATGCTTGTCAAATGCTTGTTACCCACAGAAAATGAAATGAAACACATCGGCGGCGGGGTGATGTGTGTTTGTGTTTTTTCGGTTGTACGACTCTGTGGAGGTTATTGGGAATTTGAAAATGGCACATTGACAAGCAAACTCATTACCGGAGGTTTACCAGTGTTGACAGTTTAAATGGGTACAAGGGAAAACAAATGTGTGGCATATATAATTTATACAAGATTTTGAACCCAGAGCTCTGTCAACATTCAGAAGCTAAGACGCGTGGGCCAGGACACCGAAATTCAACACTGCGTATCGCTAATAGACTAATTAGACGGGAGCGTGTTTGACGGGTGGATATCGGCCAGAATTCAGAAGTGTTTATGATAAATGGGAAAATTTTAAAAAAGAAAAACAAATAAATAAATGATCTTAGTGCTTACAGTACAGTGCTCCTTGTGTTTATGTTTGTTTTGGATGGTAAACAATTATAAATAGTGAATAGTTATTAATTAATTTCATGAAAAATTGGGATTGGGAATGGGAATGAGAATTGGGATGAAACATGGTTACATTTCTTGAAAGTAATATCAAAATCATAATGGTCCTAAAAAATAGGCATTATTATCTTATTTTAAATTAAATTAAATTAAATTAAAATTATTTTATTTTATTTATTTCATTTCTGTGCACTGAATATGATAATTAGTATGAAATTTGGTTAATTTGCACCATGAATGAAATTTCGTGGATATACTAAAATGATTAAACTAACACAAATAATTTTTATCAAATAATCTGTTCTGTAATTTTTTCTGTAATAGCGCAGGTATGTATTTGTGAGTGAATGAGATGCAGACGTGTGTTGAGGTTGATGTGACTGACAGACGTGTGTGTCAGCGGGCCGAGTGTTTGGGTGGTCAGCCTCGTTAACGTCCGACAGCGAGCGTTAGGTTTCACTCCAGGACCGTCCCGTGGCCGAGGGGCTGAGTTATGAAGCGTTTCAAGAAAGTGCTTGGGAAATGTCTAGCCGGTTGAGTTTCCTGCAGTGAGACTGTTAACCGTATTCTCAGCTGGCCGTTACAATGAATGCCCTGTGTGCTGCTGGAGCTCAACGCCAATTAAACCGGCAGAAGTGTAGAGAGTTAAAGTACAGGAAGGAACAAAGTGGTTTTAAGCCTGTGACCTTTGACACCGGACAAGTTTTGGGTCAAACGGGCACAGTCTGTCATCCAGAGAGACCGCTGCTCTTGCTAGTGATTACTCAGATCTCACAGGAAACTTTAGACTGGGTTTTCATTGCTCAGAAAAATGAAAATGTTTTGAAGTATCACTTTTGTGTCAGAAAAAGAACCACACGAGAAATAGAAACACAAACGAGATGTTGTTGATGTAGAGTCCAGAACTAAGAAATTAATGTGAATAAGGTATATTTGAATTATATTTAAGAAAATGTTTAAGATTATATTTTGATTAGATATTCCATGTTTCTATCTTATTGGGTGTTTAATATTGTGTTGATTGGTCTTTGAAGAATATTATTAACAGGTAATAATTAACATATTTAGTGTATTGTTTGGTTAAAGATGTGTTTTTATAATAATACAGTAGGCTCTCTGTATTGCTTATCAAACAGTCGCTTGGAGAAAATTTGAGATAAAATATAATAAAAATAAATCACACATATATTTTTATTTATTTATTTATTTTATATTTTATAATATTAGGTTTTATTTTGCACATGGGGGTGTAAAGGAGGTTTTAGCACAACATTTGTATAATAATAATAATAATAATAATAATAATAATACATGTTTTATAGTCTATATAAGGTAGCTTTTCCTTTTGTTTGTTTGTTTTGGATTGTATGAGGAGCAGGAGGATGTAGAACAACAACATTCTCTCAATTTGCTCTCCATTTAAACTCATTGCTGTATGAGAAACAGTCAAAATATGTACAGTATGATATACTGTATGCTTTCATATTTCTCTCTTTTGAATGCTTCCTATATATTAGAAGGCAATCTCATTTTCCATATGACAGAGTGAATATCTGCTGTCTCAGTGATTTGTGTTTGATGTCTTCTTACTCTGGGTTCTGTTGAGGAGACGGAGCTTAATGTTCCTTGAAAGCTCTTGTTTCGATATTAATTACAGCAGATGAGTGAGTGAGCTGATGTCAGAAGAGAGGAACTGATGGATTTCATGCTTTCTTTTATTTCTCTGTTCTGCTCTTTCTATCTATATATCTTATATATATATATATATATATATATATATATATATATACACGTTCATGTTCACCTAGAATACTTTGCTTTTAAAAAGTCTAATGCTATCTATTCTATTTTAATAATTACAATAATGTCAGTGTTTGGTAGAAATCAGTTGCCCGTTTAAACTGAATTCAGCCTACAGTGTAGTACAGTACAATAGCTTCCTTCATTGACTGCAAAATGAACACTCTCGCTCAGATTCGGTGAACTTCGAACAGAAATCTTTGTTTTAATGTGGTGATGAGCTGATGATTATCTTCTCGTCTCTCTGCAGAATGTCCAGCTCTAGTAAATCAGCCCTGATGAGTAAAGATGTAGAAGCAGGATTTCCTCATTTCTCTTCAGGCCATTGTTAACAATCTCTTCGTGTCGGAGCATTAACATCAGCTCCTCGTGCAAATATTTGAGTCTGTCTCCAAAGCCTTGATCACTCTGATATTACACCGACTCTAGAGCGAGCCATGATCGTTTCTAGTCCTCCTCTGTTATATTAAAGTATATGCAAGTACATTTGATATCTAAAGTCCCTGCTGGATCTACATCTAACATCATAGTTTTGAAATACAGCTTAGACGCAACTCTTTTTGGACTCGTATAGCTAAATAAAGCTACAAATGGCTTAATTGGGTGAGAGAAAATAGCAGTGTGTGTATGTACTGTATGGGAATGAGGCCCGTTCAGAGAATGGCGTAATTAGGAGGTTAGGACACGGCCGGCGAATGCATAGCTAATTAGACCGTTACCATTTCTGAGCAGATCAGCAGCAGGTATAATGGGCACATAAATTCCCATTTATAGGTCATAATCTGTCATTTATTTTCCCAAGCACCCCAATTAAAGAGGCACGATGTTTCTCTTGGGATTCTCTACATCCCCCGGCCTGCCTGTCGGGACCCCCATTAGTAACTCTCTGACCCATTGACCACGAGAAACGGGACTTCAGATCGTAAACGTCAGGAAGCAGCAGGCTGGATGAGGGCGACACGGGGAAATGTGTGATTCAAACGGGAAACTCGCATTTGAGCAGTTTCCCAGGAATTGAATTACAAATCTTATGCCTTATTTAATTATATCCTCATTATTATGTATTTATTTTTTTGCATTGTGACATTATTTTCTTGTAGATTCCTGTAGATAACTGTAGACAATTTATTTTTGCATGTTTTTAAAGTATAAAATAATTCATTTCATCAAATAATACAGATTAATACAGAGATGTTTAAAGATATTTAAGGTATTTAAGTTTGTCAATTATTTATGTATAAAGCAATAGTAGTGCGTAGTTAAATAAATAAATAAATGCAAATGCTAAATATATATAATTAATTATTACTACCCCCAAATTAATGGTATTTTATTGTAAATATTGATACAATTGTAAATTTGTAAATCATTAAAAAAATATATAAATACATACATACAGTAGTAAATCTTGGAATTATTTGTAATTAGATTTAAAACTCAAAAGCAATGCGGTAATTATTTATTTCTGTAGATTTTGGCAATACAATATGACATGCTTTTGATATGTTGTTAGATCATCATTATCATTTGAGCATTATACTGAATGAATAGTTAGAAAACAATCATCAGCTGCAGCATTTGTCTCTTGGCCATGTTTGTAACCTGCGTGGAAAAAGAAGGAGACGGATGGAAGCTTTAATTAACCACTCAAAAGCACGTCCCAGCCGTCCATAAAAGCTCTGGAAAAGTGTCAGAGAAGCAGATTTTATAGAGTGTTACAGCATTAAATCCTCGGCTCTTCCATGCGTAAAAAACAGCGGCACAACAGACTCTAAGGGAACTTCAGCTCCTCTGGTTTATTTCATGTGTAAAGTCTTTCACCTTCAGTGAGTCAGGCGAGAGTCAAACAGACCCGCTCCTGTTTAAAGCACCAGGGTTCTTTGATTTCTTTCTTTCTTCCATGTACAGTGTGTAACAGGAGGGAAAATCTACCTCTGTATTGTCTTCTCCACAGTCTGACCTTTAGGTAATTTCTCTTTCCTCTCTATAGGTAGTTAACAGAACATATTATTACCGCTTTTTTTGGTTCAGTCCAGGTCTAATGAAAGCTGTAGTTGCAGTGTGAACCGGCCGCCCTGTCCCTGATTCGACTAAAACATGCTCCCGGCCATTATTTATTTAAACATCCACACTGCACTTAACCAGCAATCCTTTTAAAGCTTATGCATTATGAGGACAGAATTCATTCTCTTCTCAGCCGTCACCATCTGTCTGCTCCTGCTAAATGGCATCATTTTGAGAAGATGTACCATGTGTTATCGTAAAGCGCTAACACTGAAAAAAAATGGATAATAACTCTGAGCTAATGGCTTACATACAGTACGATTTTGCTAGTTTAACCCTTTTTCTGTCAGTCTGGATCAGTTTTGCTTGTCTGTAAAAGTGTGTATTTGAAGAATAATCTGAAATCTGAAGAATTTCTGCTACTGTATATAATCTAAAAAGTATCTAAAATTTATAAAACTGTAAAATAATTACACTTTACAAGTCTAAATTCACTTTATTTGTGACTTCAAATATTCATTTAACAGCTTACCTCTGAAATAGCACTGCATTTTTAATATTTATACATTAAATGTTATTGTAAATCAATCAGTAGTTAATACTGTTTTACAGTGACAATAAAATAGCATTGCTTTGGGATGAGATTTAAAACCCCTTAAATAAAACTAATAATCATTTAAAATAATTATTTAACATTATTATTAGTTTTATTTAAAGGGCTTTAAATCTCATCCCAAAACAATGCTATTTTATTTTAAATATTGTTAAAACTTAAGTTATGCATACATAATAGTAATATGTGAATTAACTATCTATGGGATTTAAAACTCAGAAGCAAAACACTATGCATTGCATTAATGTTTGAGGTGAAAAAATTACATGAAAATAGTCCCAATGCAATTAATTTATCTTGCAAATCTTCATTTGTGAATAATCAAGTCATTTCTCATTTCTTACAACCCACACATGTTCTTGGCAGGTTTTGTTGGATGTATTATATTATTATAATATTATCTTAATATACAAATTTTATGTGCAATAAACATTGATTAGATATTTGTCATTTCTAACTGTAATTAAAAACATGAAATGTATGTTCGTAAAACCCTCCAAAAAACATACATACTCGTTTTCCCTGGTTTCCACTACAATCATCGAGCTTACCGTAAAAGAAACGAGGTCAAAGAAATGCCAAGGTTTTTCCGTTGAACATCAGTCGACGGATTGTTTGGAGACTTCTCCGTTCGGTCCATGTTAAGCCAGCTGTGTTGAAACTCTAGGCCAGCATCCATGAGAGAGCAGCATGTGGGTGTATTCATCGCACATATCACTGTGACTTTGCTGTTAACTTGCAGGCCAGACTTTATGTTCCCACGCAAAAAAGGGCCCTTTCTTGGACAGATTTTTGTTATTTAACCAGCATTATCTCCTGGGACGCTGTTGCATAAATAGCCTCTTTGTATTTGAAAAGAACAAACAGCAGTCTGATTTGAAAGACAGAGCGATGAAGACAAGGGCACACAGAACACCAGCCTTCCCCTGGGCCCGAACGAATAGACAAACAGGGTTCGTTTGCATCAGGTACGAGGGCAGGAATACTAAGCATGCTTCGTTTTCCACAACTTGCACAGGTGGGTATTCGCAGATGAAGAAAACACGTAAGCAATCTGCTGGATTGTTTGAATCAAAGAAAACTCCCGATGAAAGGAAATGTTTCTTTTACATAAACATGCTAACACACGTAGCAGATTTCCCCACTGCTTGGAAAAACAATGGCGGCCTTCTCTGAATAAGTTCAGGTATGAATAATGCATTGCAGCTAATGAGCTACCCAAATGGATCATTTGGTAGTCGATTACTTTCTGCATAAATCAATTAATTAGTCGATCGATAGTCCTCCTGACTGCATTATATACTTAAAGTTGTGTACTTCACTTCATCCCTAGCTTGACGTGAATAATTTAGGCCTCCGAAGAGAGGCCCGAGGTGCTGGCCCTGTGTTTTGAATGCTACGCTGTCACTTTTCCACTTGATCTATGACTAGCGCTCTCGCAGACCAGCCTCCATAGATTTTTCTTTATCCTGTTTGTAATGAAGGGCTTGAACGCCAGTCCCTCTGTCATTGTCCAATTTCACCAGACGTGTCTTCTCACAGTTCCTTGCGATATTTATTTATTTATTTTTTCACTATGATAAAATCACAGTCTATATTTCAAAGATATTTATCATTTTTGTTTGTCAAAAATATCAGGTAACACTTTATATTGATAGTGCACTTCTATTAGACGTTCTACTAACTAAGTAACTACATGTCAACTAGCAGTCATTAGAGTATTAGTAGAATGTCTGATTAATATCTCCTAACACCTTATTTTGATGAGTCCACAACATACTACATACTGACTTTCAGAAACTTATTCTACTAACCCTAACCCTAAACCCTAACAGTCTACTCTGAGAGTTAGTAGACATGTAGTTGAGAATTATTGAGTATTAGTTGACGTGTAGTTCCAGAATTACCTATAGTTAATATAATGTCTAAAGTGGATCAAAATAAAGTGTAACCAAAATATATTTTAAATATATTGTAGAGTGTAATTTTGTCATGGTAAGTTAAAAAATAAATAAATAAATAAATAATATATATATATATATATATATATATATATTTCATTTATTTACTTATTATTTAACTATGGTTTACTGAACAAACTATGTCTGCCTTTTAAAATAAAATAAAATAATAAATAATAATAATAATAATAATAATATTGCAACAACAAGCTTCTATAGAATGTGTTTTTTTATATTAAAATATTTAAACGTAAAAATATGTGATTTAATTTCTGTTTGATAATTTAGAATTTTTTCTCGCAATTTTGAGTTTCTATTTTACAATTCTGACTTTTGCAATATTAAGAAAAAAAGCAGAATGGTGAGATATAAACTTGCAGTTTTGAGAAGAAAAGTTCAAACTGTGAGGAATAAACTCACAATTGCAAGAAAAAAAAACAAAAATACATGCACACATTTACGTATGCAACTGTAATATGTACGTTGAAATCATGCCTCAAGTATGTGTGTGTTTGTAGTTGTTTGTTAACAAAAAACATTCTTTTTCCTCTTATAGCATGTGTTCAAGTATTTGAGGTGGCATACTTCTGAAGTGTGTCGGTAATGGCGTCCCGTTGCGTTCCGGAATGCCTAGTCGCCTTTGTTATGCACAAATATCGTTTTTGATCTACGTCGGCGGTCGGACTGAAATCAGTGGCGGTCTGCTTTACAGATCGCTTTAATGAACCGCGAATGCCGCGCACACCTTTTTGCGCTGAAGAGGGCGATGCTGGGAATGTTGGCTTGAAGCTCGAAGCCAAACCGCTGGCGCCAACCACATGGAGCGACAATCTGGTGGAGGCGTGGCAGTGGATCATAACACACCCACGCCACACTTTTCCCATGGGTCCCTTAACCGAACAAAACAAACACTAATCACCTAACGGTGGCCGCCATGTAAACAGCCACCTTTAAAATTCTATAAATGGCTCTACATCTGGCCTTGGTCTACAGCTATGGTCTGCTTTTCTTTGTTTATTCGTGGACTTCCAGTAAGTATCCTCTTAGAATATGGAAGCCTTTGGACCAAATGACTCAAAGTTAGCTTTTAGTTGCTTAGCGAAAGCCCCGCACATTCTTATGGTTCTTCCTGTCCAGTGTGGCCTGGTGTAATTGTTAGCATATATCTGGAATTAAGCCTGAATGGCTGCTTAGGTGTTAATTGGTTTGAGAGACTGCTAATGGGCACAAACTGTAGACCAGGACAGTTAGCTTGCTTTATATTTTCCATAAAAAAGCCCAGGAGCTGTCAAAGTCTATTTACGTTGACCTGTCCTACATTGTCCATCAGGAGCCTCAAGTAGGGGGTTCTTCCTGTTCACCTTCCTCTGATGGAGACCCCGGTCTCACAATTAATTCATAACAGCCCTTTCATAAATCACACAATAATGGCAGCCGTGTAACTCACAAGTTTCTCTGTTTCACCAAGGAATGAGAACAGTGGTTCTTGTGTTCTCCGGATTCCTTATGGAAAGGAGATTTAGCAATATCTGGTAAAGAGTGGACAGTCCAGACAATACACAGACAGAGAGTCTGAAACTTTGAGGAGAAGATACTCTATCCTGTGCATCCTTGCTTAAAGCATGCTAATAAAGTCAGTGGTGCTTTGTGAAAATCCCTGCTCTACAGAATTAGTTCTAGAGAATCGACTAGATCACTTGACTAAATTGTGTCAATAAACAGGAAATAGTACTACTTATTAAAACATTTCAGTATCAAAATTCTTGGGTTAGAGTGCAGACCAAGGGCCAGATTTACTAAATGTATCAAATTAGCGTTAGAGTGCAGATGGTGCAGAATTTAAGAACATCTCATTTGCATAATGACCAAAGCAATCTGCTAAGAGTAGCGCAAATTACTGCATGCTATTAGACATGCTTTTTTGAGTGTTAAATAATGGCGCATACACCAATAATTTGACGAGTGCAAACATTAGTAAATCACGTTGCGTCCATAAATTTGCACCTGAAAGAAAAACTTATCATATTCATTAAGGTCAGTCTCAAAAATAACTGTGTCCATGCCTTTTTAATTCTTAATTCTCCACTGCGAGTACTATTTTAACTAGGGATGTAACGGTATCAAAATTTCACGGTACGGTAATACCTCGGTATGAATGGCACGGTACGGTATTTATTGA
>JAUMHE010000082.1:1512140-1526269 GCA_032359235.1 Enteromius mattozi | reverse complement strand
GAGTCACGCGACCACGGTATTATCGAAAAAATTTGATATTGCGGTACAACGGTATTTACAATACCGTTACATCCCTAATTTTAACGCCAAAATACTGTTTGCGCTGGCACTAATTGTTCTCCACTTGACCAATTCACGACGATCACAGTCCCATGAACAATGAATGTGCTTATTCTCCAAAAGAATACTTCTATAATATCTATAGCAGAAATTATATAACACATTAAAAATAGCGTACAGTGTATGACCCTGAAGTTACTTGCACCAGAAAAACTGTCCAGAGCTGTTTAGTAAGGTGTCTGGGAGAGAGTTAAAGGCGTTTGATCTTAAAGCTTTTTTGGGGGAAAATGAGGGAATTAGAGTGTCTGTGTTTTAACGGAAGTCCTGGTTTCCCTCCGAAAAACAGGGCTCTGGACTGCCTCACTGTCAGGTGGGAGCTCTAAGGGTCTCGGAGGCTCAGCGAATGTGTCGGCTCTAAGAAGGTCTTTTGGATCATGTGTCAGTCATCATTCTACCTTCAAAGAGCAGTACTTGAAGGCTGTCAGCTTTTCTTATGAGCCACATCTTCAAAGACCATTTCTGCCCCTCTGGCTCCTTCTGGTTTCAGCCAGCCACTCGAATCGATACTTGACCGTACAATTACTATAAAACAGCAGGGCAAAGATTCATAGCCGCATCTTTAATCATCAGCTATCTTCACCATGCCCCTCGAAATCGGGCTGTGAGGTGGAACCAATTATGGGGCATTGCACTGAAGCTCAACTCTGACCCGGTTTTACACTGTGTTTTTTGAGGCAACATTTGTGCAGTGCTCTTGTAAACAAACTTGCTTCCTTTTTCTTTCAAACGGCGTCCATTTTTCTTAGAAACGGCAACTGTTTGAGTTTGGTTGAAAATCCACCGATTATGTTTCATAAGCGTTCGGCTTACATGCCATCTGAAGGAGGAGATTATCCTCTTTGTGTTGCACCTCTCCGTCTCTGCCAAAGCAGATCAGCGTCCACCTGCCGCAGAGCTGACATTTTGGCTCCCTCGACATGGCTCATTTGTGGAAGGGAATACTGTGTTCTGCATGGAGGAGTTGGCCAATGCTGCCCACGTCTTGGTCTCGGGTTGGCGTGTATTGTGGGCCTGTGGTGCGAGCACCAGGCGTTCTTCCTTTATCTCACTCGTCATGGGCTGTGGAGCTCCATTATTCCCTCTGCCTTTATCTTTTGATTGTTTTTTGCCTCTCCACAATTTGATTCCACACCAGCTGTGTTTGATTGCATGAGAGATGAACTATGAGATTACAGCCGAGAAGCTCATTACAGACACAACGCTCGCACAATTAACTTGCGAAGGCTTCGTGCGAAGTTTCCCAACTCTCTGGGCTTGGATGAGGAGCTCATTTTGGCACCTGTGGTACATTGTTAGGCAGTTCAGACGTCTGAATGTCTCTCCAGGCTTTAATGGAGTTGAAAGCACGAGGAAGCTCGACTGTCTCTTGTGCCAGAGCGAGCTGAGAGATGCGTGACCACTGTTGATGTTTTTGAAATGTGGAGTCCTTTCAAGAGTGCTGGTGTGATGCAATAATCTAACTTTTTTTCTGCAGTTATTCATAGTGAGGGAAGTATAGTAGCTCCTATGATGTTTATTAATTGCGCATAACTTTATGAAAAGAAACCATAGAAATTGTTTTTAACTGTTTTAACTTTTTGCATCACATATAAAATGTCTATTTCATATAAAACCTAATATGTGACCCTGGATCATTAAAGCAGTCTTAAGTCACTGGGGTATATTTGTAGCAATAGCCAAAAATGCATTGTATGGGTCAACATTATTAATATTTATTTTATTCCAAAAATCATTAGGATATTAAGTAAAGATTGTGTTCCATGAAGATATTTAGTACATTTCCTACCGTAAATATATTAAAATGTAAATAACTTTATTTGAACAAATTTAATGGTGATTTCCTCAGTATTTACATTTTTTGTTAATTCCAGATTCCAGATTATTAAATAGCTGCATCTCGGCCAAATGTTGTCCTATCCTAACATACATCACAGGACAGCTTATTTTTAGTTTTTTAGACGATGTATACATCTCAGTTTAATAAAATTGACACTTATGACTGGTTTACCAGTCCAGGGTCACATATATAAAGTGTTTTTTTTTTGTAGACTAAACACAATTAGAAAGTATAACTATACCACAGTTATGATAAACTGAATGTGAATCCACAAATGTGATACAAATTATGTATTTTTTGACAAGTGGTGTGGTAGCAGTCTCTTTATCTTCCCATTTTTCTAGTTCTGCATGAGGAATGTTACAGCAACATTTAAACACCCCCAACCCCCTAAAAGTCATTTTATAATTTGCACATGGAATAAATCATTGTAAATTTTCTTTAGGGTTACTGTAACTTGCTTTTGTTTGTCTGTTTTGAAACCGAGAGCAGATTGATTGTTGTTCTGCGGTTTTGGACTGTATATTTGTGGTCTAGATGCTTGACTTATGAGGCTTCCACCAATAGTTATTTCTCGTATATCATAGGAATGTCATCCCAAGGATCCTTTCTTGAAAGGCTTTAGAAATACCTCAATAAAAACCCAAGAGTCTTAGCTACTTTACTGAAAGATTGATATACTGTGAGGTTAAATGTTGTTGTAATGGACTGCTTTGAAAGGAAGCAGTAACAGGTTTATTGCATCAAACTCCCCGGTTTTAGTCTTGGGAGAGTCATGCCAAGTCTCTTGACATACAATCACAGGAGATACGAACAAATGCACGTTTCTCCAAACTCATGAAGCTAAAACTGAGATGTGAATACCTTTGATGCACATGCAGATGCACAGTGAAACTTACTGTAGTATTCAAATGGCTGAACCTTGGCCCAGGGGCAGCACACTTGTAGGCGGTCCGACAGCAATACTTTCTCCCTGTTCCCGGCACCAACCCAAGCCTGTCATCAGGAGTGCCAATTAGCACTGATTAGGAGGCGTTGTGCAGGCAGCCGACAGCTGCAGTATGCCAGGCTCTTACAGCCCCCCTCTTTTCCCCCGCCATGGGCCGAGCTTTCCTCACAAGGTCGAGCCAAGGAGATGCTTCAAAGAAGGCCTGCTGTCTGGACATGAGAGAAAACACCGCAGGTTTACCAGGGGCAGGTATTCTTTCCGCTTAAGACATGTATTTGAATTCTATAGGGAAGATAAAAAGCACTCTGCAAAAGGGAGTTTAGAAGTTTTTCCTCAGCTACAACTGCCTTGATATGACGTTGGCGCCAAAAGGTGGGATATAGATCTTGTTTGTGCATCTATTACATACTAGACTTGGCTGTATTCACTGGTTCAATAAGTCACAGAGAACATGTCAGTCTTAATACTGTGTTAATTGCACAATAATGGAAGTTTTGTCATGTCACAGAGCCTTGTGTACAGAAGGGATAGTGTCGGCTTAAACATGAGCTCATTCACTGATCTCATTGGGGTCCTCCAGTGCCATTTTGGATTCATTTCCAAACTAATTAGATTAGCCAAACTGCTTGCTATTGCAAAACATGCACACACACACACACATTCAACCATTTTGTTGTTCTCATGGAAACAAGTACTCTAAGGATACTAAATGGGTCGGAGATGAGGCCAGGGCCGGGAGTGTTTTTCTACCATCGTATCAGATGATATTTGGCTCTGGACAGGGCAGAAGGGCAGAGATATATCCAGAACAAGCGGCCCTTGACCCACACGTGATTAATTTAAATTGTAGTTGGGTTTTCATATCTTGCGTGGCAACCTCTTGCTCTGTGAGAAACACAAATGTTTGTTTTTTCCCCACAAGGGAGGTCTGATCGTGAGAACCCTGTTGTGGGAAAATTGAAGGTGGTAGCTGGATTTGTATGGGTTATCGCTGGTCCAAACTGATCATTTTTGGTCCTTAGCAGGGTTAGATGGTTAGATGTGCTGAGCTATAGGTGGGACACGTTCCTGGAACTTTTGTTTGTATGGAATCTAGTGTTAATTTTGTCAGCCATTTTTATTTTTAGTCCTGTGCCAAATGTACTTTTTAGTTACTGTTATATTTAGCCAACCTTATTCTGTTTTGTTTAGTCAAGTTTTAGTCAAATACATGTCTGAGCGTTTTAGTCTAGTTTAAGTCAATGAACATTTTTGTCATGCTGTATAATGGTTAAACTAATAAAAATACATTTATCTTAAAATTATAATCCTATTGATTGTTAATATTTGATACATTTATTTTTACATTTCAGGTATTGCATGTTCACCAGTTAGCACAAAACACGTAGAGCAGGGGTAGGCAACGTTGATCCTGGAGTGTCGATGTCCTGCAGAGTTTAGCTGCAACCCTGAAAAAAACCTCACCTGCCTGTAGCCTTGAAGACCTTGATTAGATTGTTCAGGTGTGTTTGATTACGGTTGGAGTGAAACTCTGCAGGACATCCACACTCCAGGACTGACGTTGCCTACCCCTGATGTAGAGTCATACACATGATTTATTATAGGCTATTTAATACAAAATGTAATATCTAAGCCTTACCGTACATACACATGTTCTCTGTCTACATTATAAAACTGGTAAAAACAAACAAAAAATATTCCAACCGTGAAATCCCTAATAGTAACTCCGATATTGCCAAATTGCAATAATGTTTGTCTATTAAAACAACAGTGGTTGACTTAGTGCATTTATTTAGCATCCAAAATCGCAAACAAAACAGTCGAGATCTCACGACAGAACACACACTGGCTGAATGATAACATCTCACACAGAGATCACTAAACTGCGGCTTATTTATTTTTTCAGATCATCGGCAGTGCTTCCGCAGTGAAGAAGGAGCATGTGTGCATGTGGTTGCCAGATTGCAAAGATTAAGCAAAATACCAGGGTGAAAACAGAGAACAGAAAAACAATGATTTTCACTGAATTTTTATCGCTAAAGATATTGCATGTTAATATAATCACAGTTACTGTTTAATGACCTTATTGCCATCTCTTTATCTTCTTTTTTAATCATTGGGAAAAAAAACCTGTCAACAAACATTTTTTGTCATAGTTTTAGTTAACAAAATAAACACCTCTGAGAACAGCCCTAATAGACCTGACCCTGATCTTAACACAGGGGTTTGATTTAGCTGATTCAAGTGTGTTTAATTAGGGCTGGATTGCACATCTCTGCCCTAAACCCCAACCCTAACCCTAACCAATAACTAGACCTAAATCCAAAGGATCGTTGTAGGTTTATAAAAATGATGTACAAGTCCCTTTACCATGGCAGAGTCATGTTCATCTAGTTGGTGGACCTTATTATGACCTAGTAGACTATTTTGGTCAAGATAGCTAGGCATACACTACCTTGTCCCACCAGCTACAACTACTCTGACCAACACAAGCCGCTTTGACCTGATTTTTTTTCCAGCAGAGCTGCCACAGCTTCCTCTTCAGACAGAGTCAACACCACTGTGAAGGTCATTGAGTGTGTGTGTGTGAGAGAGAGAGAGACAGGTTCAGACCTGCAATCCCAGACTGCTTCATCCATCACAGGCTTGATAAGGAGAATGTTTAATTACACGTCTTCACCCCGTGATCCAAAGCCTCCACACTGAGCCAGCAGCCCTCCTCCACCTCCCTGCCCGAGGAGATCTCGCTCCCTGGGACACCCACCCTCTCCCCATCTGAGAGGCCAGATTCAGTAAGCCGATCCAGCAGTAAATCAATACTGGCCTAATTCTGAATAATTGAGGTTATTACAGTGCTGTCATGCTCCCCGTGTGAATTCCCCGTTGCTCGAGTGGGGCCTCCTCAAGTCTGTCCCTCCCCTCTCAACACGACACAAATTCAGATAATTAAAGATCGAAAAGCGCTCCTTTTGGTTTTTTTGTCTTTGTCTTGCGCTCTCCACTTTTGATTTTGTCAGGCGTGATCGTGCACATCCTGTGCGTGTGATCTTTCGGCGGGAGATCTCGCCTCGGCTTGCTATTGTGTGCTGCGTCTACTTCCTGTTTACCTGGCAACAGTGCTATACCAGGCTGCTGCTTCGTTTCTTTTTATTCCCCTGTACTGTACTGCGTCGGTGGGCTCTGGGTGGGATGCAGAGAGAGGAAGAGGTACCGTGGGCACTAGAGGGCACACGATGCATATGAAAGACTCTCTGGTTTAGGAAAAAAATAGCTGAGATCCAGCTGAACTTAATTTTCACTCGACAGAGAGAGAGCTTGTGAAAAGGAGTTTTGAAAGAAGATTTTATAAGACCTTGATGGCAAATAATAAAACAACATTGCATGTAATGAAAGTTTGTCTAGCTGAAATGTTTATGTTTTTGACTGCAGATATCAAAAACATGAATAAGTGAATGAAACAGCTATAACAATATTTATATCACATCAACTTATATTTGCATACAATACTGTATACTTTAATTTTACTAAATTTGACTCGACGGAGCCACTCCAGTGTTGTGCTGCAATATGTTGTTGTTTGTAGAGTAAATGATTATATTATATATTTATAATATATTTTATAAATTATGTTTAAGTTTAAAAAAAAAGAATGAATTTCCAGTGTATACATACACTTATATTCATTATCAGTTAATACTGTAACATTTTCAAATGTATTTTTGACAAAAATATCCAGTCTTTGTATAAACTTTCAAATTCATAATAAATTAATTATGAAATATTGTTTTATTTATAACAAAACAATAAAATATATTTAATGCAATAATTCTATAAAATATTATTTATATTAGAAATGCTAAATTAAATGTTGTAACTGCAGATCACACATATACTTGTTTATATTCTTAATATTTAATTGATATTCCATACTTGATTTTTATGCTGATTCAAGGGTATTTTATAAGAAGGGATTAATAATAATAATAATGTACATATACAGTGGAAATTCAATACTACTACTACTACTGCTACTACTAATAGTAATAATAATATTGTACATGTAATGTAATAATGGAAATTCGATAATAATATAATATAATATAATATAAACCTACTTAAGCTTACTAATTCTAATATTATTTTGTACATTCTATTAAGTGAGTGTGTGTAATTTGGTCCTCTGACCCACAAACATTATGTGCACACAGTGTCATTTTCACTTGTGATGAGTGTCAGTGCAAATATCATTTTCAATCTCCTCTAGTAAATGACCTGTCCAGTTAGAAAATACCACAGTCTTACCTCACTGACACCTCTCCAGACACACAGAGTAGTCTGAGAATGTTCACTGAACGTTCTGAAGTGAAACCATGCAACTGAGGTGTCATGGCACTTCAAGCCTGAGACTAAAGCCTCTCCAGCGCTCCTCAGAAGCAGACAGACAGCCTGACAGAGAGTCAGTGCGTTAGGAGTGTGTCAGAGGTGGTGAGCCAGTGCTGTGTCACGCACATCCAGGGCTGTTACGACACTCGTGGCAGGCGAGAGGCACTGAGAGTCGTGTTCATAAACACTGCAGGGCCACAGACCCACTGCTGAGCTCAGGAGTCATAACAGGAAGGCGTCTTACATTTCTGTGGACAGCTATGCTTGTGTGTGATGTTGATGGCCACAAAACATATAAACATACATGACTTTCTTTGTCTTAGATAACACCGATTAAGAAAAAATGACATTTATTTTGGTGCACAAGCATGTTTAAGTTTTTTGTACATTTCTTACCTCTTAAAAAAAATACAAAATAATTGCAAAAATTGCTCAGAAAAGATTTTAAGGTTTAGCATAATTTCATTGAAAATGCCACTTGGTTTGATATTTTGTGTTAAACACAGTGACATTTAAAGGAATACTTCACCCACAAGTTAAATTTGCCAAAGTTGTGCAGACTTTCAACATTTAGATGAGTTTGTTTCTCCTTCACAATGTTTGGAGAAGTTTAGCATTGCATCTCTTTCTCACAAACGGATCCTGTTTTAGACCATTTGGACTTATTTTTACTTACTATTGTGATGTTTTTATCAGTTGTTTGGACTCTCATTCTGACGGCACCCATTCACTGTAGAGCATTCATTGCTGAACAAGTGATGAATGCTACACTGAAGATACACACTTTTTTTTATCTTGAATGACCACTTAAACTATTCCTTTAAGTGTGGTTTAGGCTCATGTTTCTCACTTCATGATAAAAAACAAGTAACTCTTCTACAACGTTTTTCCTTCTTTACCCATATTATTGCATTCTCCATGCGTTTTCAGTGAAAATAGGCCATGCTGTGTTGTTTTTACAGTCAGTACTGTCTGTTTTTGCACTGAGTTGCTTGTATTATCTAACTGTTTCTCACTTGTTTGCTGTTCATGAAACTTTTTTGTCCCTGTGTGGCTCCTATAAAACAAATTGATTCCTTCTGGCTAAACCTCAGTCTTCACATACACATCTCCTCCAGCTGCTTCAGTGTTTACTTGGTCTTAAGAAAGTTTTAGAGTGTCGTATACAGTGGCAATTGGAGTAGAGAAAAATAAGTGTAACACAGTACTGTAACACAGTAAGAGAAAATGGTTGAATCAAGCTGTCTGAACTTTATAAAGGACTAGCAGTGTTTTTCTATTTTTAGAAGTACTGATAGCGAATGGCATTTGGTTCAAGTACCATGAATAAATATGTGTTGTTTATAAGATGATTCACTTCTCAATTCTCACCTGCTCACTGTTGACAAAAATTAGATTTTGAAGTGATTCACTGAAAAAGTTTAAAGTGATTCAAAGAAATAAACATTCTAGAACTTGCCTCAAATTGTTAAGTAAAACAAGAAAAGAGAAACTAGTGTAGTGACTCACTGTTTATAAAACTTAATAGCTAAATAAATCATTGCAATAGTTGAGTACTTTTATCACAACTATTACTATTTTGTCAATATACAGTATAACAAAATATGTGGTAAATGCAGTAGGCTATCCTAATGAAGTCAAGGACACTACTTTAGAAAGAACATCAAACAAACACAGTTTTGTCTATTTTCTGTGAAAGTGAAAGAAGCAGAAGTCTTTGTGAATGTAATGTGAGGGACAGATACGTGGCCTGTGGAAAGCTCTCTCTTGCTCTTTCTCTTCCTCATATATTCTCTCCCAGTGGAGTTTCCGGCTGCAGATGTCGGGTAATGACAGGGCTTTCCCTTGAGGCCATCTCTCGGCCCAGGCAACCAGACCTGCCTCTTTGTGATGGTGTGTGTGTGTGTGGCTCATAGGCCACCAGGGGGAATGATGCAGGTAAACATATCAACCAGCATCTCTCAATCTGCCATAACTGAGGAGAGGAAGGCAACACTGCAGCCTCTGCTCCTCTTGATTGTCTTTAGACTGATTTGCATGGGATTTTGTGTATTATTATTATTATTATTTCAAAATGACATATTTATATTAAAAAATGTTTTAAAATGTAAATTATTCCTGAATTTTCAGCATCATCACTCCAGTCTTCAGTTTCACATGGTCCTTCAGAAATCATTCTAATATACTGATTTGGTGCTTGAGACGACATTTACGATTGTTATCAATGTTTAAAACAGTTGTGCTGCTTCATGTTTTTGGGGAAATACCACTTATTGGAAGTAGAAATAAATGTCTTTACTGTCAATTTTGACCCATGTACTTTGTCCTTGCTGGAAAAAAAGTATTAATCTGATAATTAACTGAATAAATTATATAAAATGTAGAATTTAATCAAATCTGACCCTGAAATTTACATATGTTTTAGTAAGCATTATTATATTAAATATTTTGAATATACTTGGCTGCAATGGCAGGGGGAAAAAATCAAAAGCTTTTTCAAAAAAAAACAAAACAAAACAAAACATTTTTGTCAAAAGGAAAACAAATAAATATATATATATGTGTGTCATCTATCAGTGAAGCGCTCAGATTGACTGCACAGAAATACACAAAACAATATGTCCTTTAGTCCGTACCCAACAGCGTTTTCCCTCTTAATAATCATCTTTTTGTCTTTTGTCCTCTCATTGACCAGTAGCTACTGGAAACACTTGATGAACCTGAGAAGCGCTGATGTTTAACACGGCCTACAGACCGGACTCTATACCAGCAATCAGTTCATTCAGGAATACTATTACCTTATTTTCAGGGCATTTCATAATCTTACAGTAATCTTTACCAGCACAACAGTGTGCAATATGTGAAAAGTAAGTGAATAATTACTGATTAGGGCAGGATTAGAATCACGGAGAAGATCCAGTAATTATTCCATTCCCTCGCTTCGCCATATAAACCTAATCCTGTTCGATTGGGTTTTTCTGCTGTCTCTCCCTGACCTTTTCCTCATTGTCTGCTTAGTTTCTCTCCTGGTTTTCTGGCTCTCTATCACAGTCATTGAGAGTCAGGGGACAGTCGAGAGGCAGTGAAGAGATGTTCATGAAATGTCCTGTAGCACTTGGTGGTTTTGATGATTATGGTCATTTTCGGTGCCCCGACACGATCAGACTCTCTCGCCTCGCTCTCGGTAATAGAGGTCAGATCTGAAGACGGACACTATCTGTCTGTTTTCACCCCTGCTGACCTTCTTCAGATGGAAACCACTGCTCTGGGCCACTCCAGGTGTGACGTTATCCAAATACCAAATGGCTTATTGTCATTTCTATAGACTATAGAACTAGTTTTTCTCTTATAGGACCGCTTAATGACCCATCTGGATGGATATTCACCCTTTCTTTGGCCTGGATGAAAGCCATTCAAGATGATGGGTCACTTATGCATCTGTGTGTCTGTTTTTCTTCAGTTCCTGCGATTCACGTTAGCGAACAAGCCCGGTCTGCTGTGTTTCACAGACAACGGGACGCACACCCGACCTCAACCCCAGCCTGAATTTATTAGACTGAGAGAGTTTGATTCAAAGGCCGAGCGTATCTCTGGCAGTTTGCCTGTGTGTGATGTAGAGTTTCAATCCTGAGAGACTCGGGAAGAGTGCTATTCATTCACTCAAGGTTAAATATGAGCGTCTCGGGACGGCATGATAACGGCTGATGGTGAAGCTATACGTGAACTTATCCATTGTGTGGAAAATATTTCATGTGCAATATTTACTCTAGTGCTAATTCAAAATGTATATACATATATATTTGGATCTTTTACCTTGTGAAAAACATAAGAACACTATGAGCATGTTTATAAAGTGAGTATGCTTTATGCATCTGAATTACTTTAGTACTGTAGAAACTGAATGATCTGTTAAATCATAAACAAAACATACTTTTTGCTCTTTACAATTTCACTTAGTTATTCAAAGTGTTAAAGCACTAGAACATGTATGTACAAAAGTTTTTTTTTATGTTTTTGAAAGTCTTTCACCAAGGTTTCATCATTTATTTGATGAAAAATACAGTACAAGCAGTAATACTATGAAATGTTATTACAATTTTAAATAACTGCAAATATTCTAAATGTCATTTATTCTAGCAGCCTTCAGCGTTGGATTCTTTTCTTAAGAACGGATGCATTAAATTGATCAAAAGTGCCAGTAAAGACATTTATAACGGTACAGAAGATTTATGTTTCAAACAAATGCTGCCCCTTTTAGACTTTCTATTAAATCTAAGAATGCTGAAAATGATCAGTTTCCACAAAAATATTTGGCTGCAAAACTGTTTTCAATATGAATAATCAGAAATGTTTCTTGAGCAGTAAATTAGCATATTATCATGATTTCTGAAGAATCATGTGACACTGACGACTGGAGTAATGATGCTGGAAGTGTTACATTTGATATATTTACATATAAAACAATTTTAAAGTGTAGAACTATTTCACAGTATTACTGTTTACTTAATTTTTGATCAAATAAATGCAGTCCCGGTGAGTAGACGAAGAAAAAAAATGACAAACCACTATTTTTTTTTTACATAGTAGTGTACTTAATATACTTATGAATTATTTATTTTTAAGTTAAAATAAGATGATCATAAAACAATATTATTGCTATTTTACTTTTTATTTTCATGTTTCTCAAGATCTATGATAGTTATGGCTAGAAATAGGTTACAGGTCTTCTAGCTGTCCAACTTATATAAATATTTGATTTTTTGGTTTTTCATTTGATTTTATACTTTATTTTGTTAATGTTGACTTTTAGTGTCTGACGTTGAGCTGCACTAGTAAGATTTTTATTTTGTTGAATTTTTTGGTCCAGTGTCTGCACTAATTCTCTGCAGAACTCATGATCTGTAAAAATTCTTTGTTGGTGTTTAAATTAGTTTTGCTTATATCTCTGAACTGCACAAGTGCTTGTTAACGTGGGCATATGTTGTTTGTCAAAATCAAAACAGCGACAACAGTGAATTAATGAGTCGTGCCAGTGTTGCCACCTCGTGGACAAACTAATTCATGCAAAAAAGCAATGCACAGATTACAGTGAGTTAAGCTGCACAGTTAAGCTGTGCATGTGCAATACAGATATAAGATGATGGCAAGACTTTCGTCTTTAGACAAAAAAAAAAAGGCATCTAGGCATCGTGAAGCACCTTTATTTTCAAGAGTGCTCTACACCAACTTGAAAATAGTGTTTTATTATGTATCTCAAGACAGCTATGTGCTTTTCCGTTCCACTGCGCTCCATCGAGCAGTTTTTGAACACTTCCAGAGTGACGCCCACCGACTAGCAGTTGTGCAGATCTATCTGAAGCCCTTATTCACGAGATCCATTCTCACACGCTCCGTGTCAAACTGTCATGGGCGTTAGAGAGTCAGTGGCACACGAGAGCCCGTCAGCCTTCAGCACGAGGCCGAGCGAACGGGTGATCTGCGCTCGCGTGTCAAGGACGGGCCCCAAGCACATGCGCTCGGATGAGTAATAGCGCTGTAACTGGGGGGCCTGAGCCATTTGAAGTGCTCTTTCTTCCTCTTTTCCATCTTCTTTCTCTCCCTCAGCAGCTGCCTCGTCCCTAGATGCTGATTTTAATTACTTTCCTCTTGGATTTTGTGCATATCCAATGAAGAATTGAAGGGCACATCTTCTGACGAGCACTTTTTTATATTAGTTCTTATAATGCCGGCGTTTGAACTCAGGAATGCTAATACACACAATAGAGGGCCGTGTGTTGGACAGGAGACGTGGACGGTGCGGTTTGAATGCGAATAAAGCAGAGAGAAGAAACGGGATGAGTGCATGCTGAGGAGCCGCTGTAGGCAAACTGATTTGATTTATTTTATTTCCTGAAGGCGCTTGGCACGGATGACATCTGAAAGTGCTTTTGGAAACTATATTTAGACAGCAAGATAAATCGGGACACTGAGGGAATCAATAGTGGATCATAAACGAGAGTTCAGTTAACTAAGAGAGAGTCTGTTGGCACTCGTGCAAGCAATTCATTTCATGTAAACAGAGTGTTATTAAAAACTTTTCATGCCGGGATCGATTGGGCCTGTGTAGTGAATTTAAGTGTTACTTTTGAACAACCTTGCAAAAATCACTTGAAACAAGCTTCAGATGTTTCTGTGTTGCTGGTTATATCAGGCCGTTGATATTGATAACAAAACAAATGTAAAAAACATTGCCCTATCTATCTATCTATCTATCTATCTATCTATCTGTCTATCCATCCATCCATTCACCTTTTTTTTCAAATAGAAAACATTTCTTTTAAATTGTAATATTTCACTAAATTACATTTAGTTTTTACTGTATTTCTAATGAAATAAATTGCCTTGGTGCGTAGAAGAGATTTCTTTTATTAAATGAAATGTTACATGAAATGTTGAAATGTTACTGAAACCAACATTTTATATACTGTAGTAGTGCAGTTTTTTTTTTATTTAGTACAGTTTAATTTGTTATTTAAATTAAAAAGTAGACTTTCTGCAAGTAAGACTTTGCACTAGTTTTAAGGGTTTTTGGTATTGTATCTTTTTGTGCTTTTTGTATACTTATATATGACCTATTACTATAACTTTCTGCACCTTTCAAATATACACTCACCGGCCACTTTATTAGGTACACCTTGCTAGTACCGGGTTGGACGCCCTTTTGCCTTCAGAACTGCCTTAATCCTTCGTGGCATAGATTCAACAAGGTACTAGGACATTACTTAGAGATATTGGTCCATATTGACATGATAGCATCACACAGTTGCTGCAGATTTGTCGGCTGCACATCCATGATGCGAA
>JAUMHE010000082.1:1480670-1493606 GCA_032359235.1 Enteromius mattozi | reverse complement strand
GGTTGCTGATGTGGTCTGAGCAGTTGCACGGGTTAGTAAAAGCCGAAGTGTACTTTGTGTCTGTTCAGCATCATTTTCGGATGCAATACTTCTCTCACATTACAAAAATAACAAAATGCATTCATTGGTTTTATTTCGAGTCAAAATACGTAACATCATAATATTAATAGGAGTTTTATACACACTTTCCACACAGCATCAAAGAGCCCACACACATGTTCAGGACCCTGGATGAGAAAATGTTACTCAGTTTCAGACAGCTATTCCATTATTTCCAAAAACTCAAAAAGTAGGAATGTGTCCAGTTGATCCGCGTAATATAAGGCCTAGGGTTACATATTTGCTCACGCCACTGACAGCAATGAACACAATAATCAACTGCACACAAACATTTGTTACAATTATATTAAAGTTGCACAAATTTATTTTAAAATGCACGTGATGATGCAAGCTTGTATCTGTGTTATTTTAGTATTACTGAGATATCTCCTATTTAAGTGTAAAGTTAAATTTTGTGTTTTTATATTTTTTTATATTAATTCTTATATATATAAGTATATCAGATTTAAAAAAAAGTTTTTTCTTTTAATTATTATTCTTTTTTTTTTATTAAGTTTAACAGGTTTAGTTATTTCAGTTCATCAAGTTAAACAAAATGAGAAATGTTGCCTTGGCTGAAGTTTGAGGGTTTTTGCTTTTTTATATATGTTATCTTCTGTTTTATTTCATTATTTAATTAATTTTTTAGTTTTAAATCATTTTAATGAACTATAATAACCTTGGCTTGTACTGCTAATGTATGCCTAATTGCACCTCTCTCTCTCTCTCTCTGAACCTCACTCTCTTCTTTGTTGTTTTGCTCCGAAGGTTTTGACATCATCTTTCTTTCTTTTAATAACAAGAGCAGAATCAGTGCACTGATATGCATGGCTGAACGTGTCTGATTGCCCATCTGTTTTGTGTTTTGTTTTTGTGCGATTGCGAAAGTTTGTCTCTAAAGATCCAACCATCACGTCTCTTCATGCTAATCAGGCTAGCCCTCAAGCATGCCAAACGGACCTCCAACCAGACGCCGAAATGCCCTGAAACCGCCCCGCTAAAATCAAGCTGCGTGCCCGTGGCATCTCACAAAGTGACTTTTTGCTCTTTGTCATTGAAGTGCCTTTTTGAGAGCGCGTTGGAGCAGTGGTTTATTAGCTGTGTCATCTCTTCATCACGCCACCCTGCTCCATTAGCGACGGTAACAAATGAATGCGCGGGGAGCAGCAGAGACCCCGGTTTAGTCTTGACACTGGAGTGGGCGGAAAGCTTACCTAACTCAAACTATTAGTCACAGAATTGTAAAAGTGCCACAGTTTAATCTAAAGCTTATTATGGCTGATAGTTGTAAGCATTTATACTGTAAAACAGGGGAAACCATTATTAATGAGGTGTGACAAAAATATCCTTTGGGGACAAGTTTTGTACACCAGTGAAGTTTATTCGATTTTTGGGTTTATACATATTTCCCTCAAAGAAAGAAAAAGCTGTACAAGCTTGTGTTGTAAAACTTGTGCATTCTTCAATGTTTTCCTATGAAATTGTTTATATCTCCCCCTAGCATTTGAAATAGTTTTTGTATTTGTTGTATTTGACATTTATTGAATGTATAATAAACAAACAAACAAAAAAATGGATACGTTTTGGCGCTACTGGGCATGCGCACATAAATGCAGCATCACACTGTAATTAGTATTTCATTATTGTAAAGGGTAAGTTTAGGGCTGGGGTAGGTGTAGACGTTAATAAAACACAGGTAGAAAATTAAATTAGAAACACCTAACTTTTCAGAACTTTTCGGACAAGTCCGAGTGCAAACACCAACAAGTCCGAGATGATTGAAAAATGTCTTGAGTCCGGACTCGAGTACTGCAACCCTGGCTCTGAGGTACTCAGTTTGCATTATTTCCACTTATGTTTTAAATAGTCATTTTTAACATGTTTAACAGTGGGGCTCCTGCTTAAAACTACATTACCCAGAAGGCTGCAGAGAATATCCGCCAATCAGAGTGAGCACTCAGTATCATTTTCTCTTTTATGACCAAGATGGCTTTTAGAGGCTTTTTGCATCTGAACTCTTCATATATATATATATATATATGTGTGCAATCAACAACTTAGAATGGATAGTTGTATATTTCTCATGTTTAATTAATATCATTTGCAATGGCTCATGGTTATTGTAGTTCTTGCCCTCACTAAAGCTGTTGAGTACTTCATTCGTCCACTTTTATAAAATCATTTGCTTCCAATCAAAGTTTGTACTGTTGTGATTCTCCTCGTAGCTGGTTGGTTTGATGAAGAAAATCCTTATAGGAAAAATGAATAAAAGAATTACTTCTAGAACCACTGCCACTGAAAAAAGTCAACAGCAGCTGTTACACTCTATTGTGAAAAGTGCAATATAAATAAATTAGTTTCGACTAGCAAACACCCGCGCAATGACCCAGATAGCTGCACAGTTAAACAGCACTGGTTTTCTTCGGCCTGCTTGGATGGTAACAGTCATGTTTTGTCTGCTCTGATTGCTTTTGAAGCATCGCTGTGGTCAGATCTAACGTTGTTTTGCTCCAACCTTGTGAACACTCTTGATGTTTTCATTGATCTTTTCTCTTGCTCTCAAAACATCGATCGAGGTATCATTGCGTGTTTCCACCTCTGGCTTCTCCTTTCCCTCGTCCTCGTCAGCGCTAGCATGCTAAGTCAACTCCTGCAGTCTGTTAACCACCTGGCTCAGCTCTTCAGCAGAGACACATGCTGGATCATTAGCAATGTCACCCAGTCATCTGCATTCATTGGGCACGGTGCGTTTCAAGCCCTTAATTCAAAGGCTGACTACAAAGCGACGTTCACTTCAGTGGGATCAACTTTGTGAATGCAAACTAAGGCGGGATCGCTTTCGTTCTGCTGATTCCCATGGTGCTGTCAGAATAAAACACCCACATAATTTGTGCTTGTGTGTTGAGAAAACACGCACAAGCGTCAGAAGTCAAAACTCTGGAGTTCATTAGAGTTTACTGCGAACATGTCTCCTTCGCTCTTTGAAAGTTTTCTACATATTTAGTCTTTTTTTCTAGTCGTATGAGGGTCAGAACCGGGGATCGGCTTAATCAGACTCTCATTAATCTGCTAATGATCTATGATTAGATTGCGGTACACTCTGTTCTCTATTCAGCCTCGCTCGGATATGCATCACAGGAAATTGACTCAGCCAGCTCCCAAACTTTGTTTCCGTCTCTCTGTGCTTTTGAATTCAAGTCCTGCCATTAAAATGACATATTAGCCTCTTAACACATTCAGATTAAATGGAAATGGTCCGTGTCCAAGTTTGAATTTGGGCAGCCACATCTCTTAAGGTGTTTTGAGAGATTTAGTGAGAGCAGAAAGTGTTCTGCTTTCCTCTAGACCAGTGCTTCTCAACCTTTTTTGGACTCCAAGGACACTGTCCTCAACAATATTCCCCATGAATTTAACAGTTACTAGATTAAGTTTAAAGATATGGATTTGTAAACATACATTTTAAACACAATTTGTACCTGATCAAAAATTTTAGAGCTTGGTATTACATATATGAGTTAGGGTTAGGGTCATAAATATGTAGAGAACAAGAAAGGCATATAAATAAATAAGATTGTATTATTTTGGCAGTTCTCTATGAATTTTAATAAATATATTTTATGCACATTTTATACAGTATGTATATATATATATATACACACACAGAGACATAAAATGTATACATATATACATTTACATGTGCATAAAATGGATTTATTAAAATCCATAAAGAACTGCCAAAATAATATGATTTTATTTATTTATATGACTTTCTTGCTCTAGATATTACACTTATACAGTATAATTATTCAAGTAAATACATACACACATAATTAAAGTGAATTAAAATAAGAAATATCTTGATTTGTTTGGCTTATTTTAATATTTGTTTTGTCTTTATTTAAAATTATTTTGAAAATGACTTGAAATTGTGACTAAAGTTTTCTGTTTAAGGCATCTTAAAATGTACTGTATTTTAGTACAATTGATATATTATATTAAATTTTAAAATAACATTTTTGAGCGTAGATTTTATATTTGTCATTTATATTATTTAGGTTTTTATTTTATATTAAATAATTTTATTTTAAATGCTTATGCCAATGTTTATTTATTTTAAAATTATTATTAATTGTTAATTAATTATTATTAATATAATTTTATTATGCAAAAAGAAAGTGTATTAGTTAAACAAGCTTTTAGTTGTAGTTATTTTAGTGCTGAATCTCAATGAGAAGTGTTTCCTTGGCAGCTAGCTAACTAAATAATGTTTATTTTATTTCGAGTAATGGAAATGTTTTATTTGAGTTGCGCTTAACTATAATAACCCGGCACAAAAAAAAAATATTTTCCGATTATAAGTTGAGAGAGTATAACTTTAACTCCAGTAGGTGGGTCCAGTTGCGCTTTCTGAAGTCCAGCTCTCTTGATTCCATCCCAAGTCCTCTTTTACCAAAGATCTTATGCATTTATTTCCTGTCAAGCTCCCTGACAAAGCATACTCTGGAGTATAAGCGTCCTTAGCGTGGGCTAGCAGTCACATATCATTGCTTGTCTTGTCAAGTGTTAGTAAATTGGAGAGTTGATTTGCATGCGTGGTTGAGTCTGGGCGGCCGTAGCCTCGGGCTCATCCTGGCATCGCTGAGTCTCAGAAATAGTGTTTTTGGATTCATGTCTAGAGGCTGTGTTTTCCTCTCTAACCACACGCCACCTACGCCAAGCCGGGAAACAATGAGGGCCGGTGGGATGTCACGTGTTCAGAGCACAACACCATGTCGAATAAAGGCAAAAAAGACGTATATATTCACGTTTGAGGAGAGCGGGACTCATCGACCTTGCGTTTGAAAAACGTCTTGCTAATTGAAAGCTTTATCTCTTGCAAACTAAGTTGACAGCTGGAGAGAGAGGAATTGAGAGAGTAGGTGACTCAACCCACGTATTGTCAGCCTCATAAGATAAAGCAGCCTCTGCAGATGAGAAAGTCCATATGGATCTCGCTGGAATTTCCTGGGAGTCGATGTCTCGCCCGGGAAGCTCTAAAGTGCTGTTTGTTTTAGACTTCTCGCTAACCCTCCCGTTTTATTATAGCACTCTATCATAGGTGAACTCAGCCTATGGCCAGATCTTTACTGATACGTTTAAGAAAAAAAACAATGGGGCCAACAGATCATTAAGGCGAGTGCTTTTTTTGGCTCGTGAATCGTCGCTTTGATCTCGAGGAAACGTTTTCCCTCGACAGTTCTGCGGTTATTATTTTTGTCGATGTACGCACTGCGTGGGAAAGATGAATTGATTCGACAACGTTCAGAGTTTTGACAAGTCACGCTGCGTAAGTTTCTCCTTTTGTGAAACCAGAAGAACGTAATACTGCAATCTGGCAGAAATGTGTGTCTGTCAGTTAAAATAATGTATGAAGAGGAACTCCTCTGCAAACACAATGTATTTAGTTTTGTGTTGATTTAAGGCTTTTCCCCCTCGCCGTCGCTCCCTGAGGAGCGAGAATGTATTTGCCACTAGCGTTTACTTTACGGAATGAGGAAAATATTGTCTTTTTCAGCTTCTGAAGTTTTTTTGTGAGAAGTTTTAGTCATGATTGTTGATGCTTGAAGACGTGGTTGGAATAAAAGTAGTGTTTAATTTAGTGAATGAAGTGTGATAGACACTGCAGTTCTTCTCTAAGATCATGTGCGTTATGCATATAGTTGAAGTGAATGCACTAAAATATGCTCATTTTAATTTATAATAACTTGTTATGGCCTTTGGGGACATAAATTGTATCAAAACTTGACAAGCGTTTTTTCTGTTCCTATTGTCTGTTGATAGCTGGTGTGATTATAACACAGCACATTAACATTAATTGATCCATTTCAAGTATTTCACTCGATTTCTAACAAAACACAGATACACTCTTAAAAATCAAGGGCTTTTCTTAGCAGTGCAATAGAAGAACCACTTTGGATTCCCAAAAGAACCTTTTTTTTTTTTTTCACTATAAAAATCAATGGAAAGGTTCTATTTATTTTAAAAGTTCTTTATGGAACAATAGATGGCAATAAGGACCCTTTAGTTTTAAGAGTGCAATTTTTCAGTGTTTTTTCTTTTTCTTTTTAATAATTATTGTGTTATTATACTGTATTATACTATTGTATTTCGCAGTTATATATATATATATATATATATATAATATATCTGCTCTGTCCACCTGAGTTTTCCTGTAAAACTGGGACAATTGAATGTCTCTGGCTTCCTGCCATTCACTTCCAGTTATATTTAACTGTACAAAACAACTTGTTATACTGCTTGAAACCGCAAACTCTTTTTTAAAACCATATTAAATTTATGTATTAAATTTATAATTAATATAAATGCTTTTAACGTATGTGCTTTTAAACTTTCTGCTCCACTTACCTGCTAGACTTTCATTACTGTAAACATGTTTCTCAATTGTTTTTACATTAGTGAGTCCAAGTGAATATATTTGGTATTCCTCAGATGCTGTCCACAGACAGTATGTTTGAAATAAATGTTAAAAATTAAATGTTGAATATTGCTTTAGTTTGCAAAAAGCTGTCCTTGTTGTCTTATGATTTGATGCTAAATGGTGACATATTCCCATCTTACAGTATTTCCCATTTTCCTGTTAACCGCCAGGGCTCTTTCATGCTCCAAATACAGGCTAAAATACTATTTGCAATAGAAACTTCAAGGGTGTAATCTCAGAACAGACTGAAACATTATCTCCTTCCAAATTACAACATCTGCTCATTAAACTAACGTCTGTGTGTCTGAACCGAACATTTGTCTTTGTTATTCGTTCTCTTCCTCTCTGGATTTGGTTTTGTCAGCAGTACAGTTTGAGTGGTTTTTCTTCTTGTTTAATGATGTTTCTGTCACAGATAAACACTCACACCCACTCATCTGACCAGAGGTGACCTTTTCCAGGCCCTTTCGCCCCGTAGTTTTTCACCTTCTTCTGGTCGTTCTCAGCCTACGAAGTAGTTTCTGCACCACTAGTGGCACCAAATGGAATTACACATGTGTTTGTCTCTTATCAGCAACTTTCTTTTTACTATGACGTCACAGGTTGTGTGGATTATTGAATAATGTTAGCCAAATTAGAGTTTATTACATATTAAAAAAATTGAGTTTAGCTACATTTATTTGATCAAAAATTCATTAAAACAATAATGGTGTGAAATATACTGTTAATAAAAAACAGGTCAGTGTAGCATTGAGGGAATGTCTCCATGTTATTTACATTATGGGAGCAGTGCCTGCTTATAGCTGAGCAGAAATGTTTGTTTAGCTGATGAGCGCTCCTCCAGGGACTCCTGCTCTCGTTCCTCTCCTCCAGTCTGTCGGTGACACTGGGGTGTTGAGTTAATTGCTCTCGCTCGTGCTACTCTGATTGTTGTCCCCAGCATGTGGGAAACGTCGATCCAGATGAGTCAGGATTCGTTTCATGAAATCCAGGCTTGACTTTTCAGACCTTTTCCCTATCCCTTTCATTCCATACGTACACTTTCCACTTTATTCTTGTTTATCTGATGGTTATATCTGTCCATGACTCCGTGCTTCCTTCTTTGGTCTTTCTCATCCAGAAAATCCGGCCGTCTGGAAGCAGTAACTCCAGCAGACGCGTTTCAGTTTAGTACTCCTCTGATCCTCCCAGCATTGCTTAGTGTAGTTAACATTTGTGCTGCGTGTTTGTCGCTCTTCAGAGAGCCAGAGAAAGCATTGCTGTTTCTTTGTTTGACTGTATGGAAAGTATGTGCTGATTTATGTCTTGATGCTGTCTTTTAAGATTAGTTTGCCTTTAGTCTTGTGTAATCCCTGGATTTCTGGCACCAATAATACAATTTATACAGATAAGACAATATTTTTATGTGATGGCATATGTGATCTCTGTCCTCCGATCCCCTTATCTGTCACATTCATACTTTTTTTCACTCTTTATTCCTTATCACCGCTTTCACCCGTCTGTCTACAGCCTGAAACCTTTCACGTTTCACCGTGTCGAACCGCACAGACACTGCCCAGACGCAATGCTCCAGCACTCAAGCAGGACACTTGGTCTTTCTCTAAATCTGCCTCAGTATCCTCCCAGCGTGTCCCTACAGTCCCTACTTTCTTCCCAAGAGAGAAAAACCCACCTCAAAACCCAGCCTCATTGAGATCCACTCAAGATTAGCCGCTTCTAAACCGAGAGTTGCCCTCCCGATCAGCGGGCGACAGTCATCTGAGGCCTCTTCCTTTTTGAACCAATTCCAGGATATTCTTTTTGAACAATTTCCAGGCTATTTCCCCCAACTTGAAAGCTATAAGCTACCTCCTTCAGGGAGACTTCTTGTACCCTGGTGGCAAATGCAAATGTAGGTTGAGATATAGTTGAAAGAGGTCCCTGTCTAAAAACCTCCAGAGATATCAATATGGATGCTCTGGTGACACTTGACTCTTTAAAAAGAGTTCCAGCAAAGACATTATTATTTCATATTTTATTAACTCAACCCCTTCAATTAGACTCTTCAGCCCGCTAACCGCTCACACAATGGTCAGTCCTTGAAGCATAGAATATTTATCCATCAGAAAACCAAGGTCGTATTTGTAATATCCAAAGAAATCCGTAAAATTATGCCTGGTTTGGCCAATCATTTCGTTTGCAGCATATGAAACGTGACAGAATGGGGAAAAAAAGATGAAGCCTGGGTCTACCTGTTACCGCTCATCACTGCCTCCTCATCCACAGCCTTATCAGTATTCCTCAGCGTTCCCCGTCCTCTCCATTACCCACTACTGGCAGCCAGTCAGGGACACTTTCCTTTGGCAGGTAACCGGCCCGCAAGGACAAAATGGACACACGGGCAATTTAAATGATTGGAAGCAGTAAGTAATATATTAGAGAACCCTGTGTTTGAAAAGTCAGAAATAAATCGCATGTTATTAGTGCCAACTCAGCGAAGTGGAAAACACAAGGTTTATAGAGGAACAAGTTAAAGTTGGGGATGATATTGTGGGCATCTTACGATGCAAAAGATTACATATCTCAAAGTGTTATCTAGAGAGTGCCATCTCGTCGATTTTGGAAATTGTGAATCACAGTAGAGAAACCAGTGAATATTGTTTCTTAATTACGGACTAATCTCCACCACTGCGTGGCCCTCAACGAGAGGCGATGGATTAGAGATGTAAATATGATGTCTGAGAGGGCGTCCCTAGTGAGTTTAACCCCATCTTTGGTGTCTAGCTTGTTTGCAGGCCCCTCTATTCATAATCCTCCATGGAGAGCTGAAATTGGCCCTTGGTCTCATTAGATGCCCTTGCCATACCCCTAACACACCTGAGATCGATGGGTACAGGCCTTTAAGTGGTCGTCTTGGTTATTAAACGCAGAGGAAGCCAATTTCTGGTGGAGGAAAGCTAATCCGATCACACATTAGGAGCCTATATTGGTTGGAGTGGTGCGAGAAAGGGATAAAACGGGGTCGTGTGTCCTCTGTGTGTACTCTCTAGATGGGCTGTTCGACAAAAGCAATATTGTGAGAGCAGCATCACATGCTTTCTACAATCCATACCCTCATTGTTTAAAAACATGCAGAAATATTCTCATATTAAAATATGCAGAGATATTTTAAACTCATGTGATTTCCACCCGAGTGTCATTTGTTTGTGCATGAGAAAGATGCTGGATGCGTCAGATGCTTTGTGTATTGAATTAAAATACAAAGTTTTGGCATAAGACACAGATTTTTTTGTCTTTGCATGTGGATATTTGAAAACTAATTTAACAGGAAATCATGAGTATGCGGGGAAAAAAGGAAAAGTATTTATCCAAATTAGTATAATAATGCGACACGTTGCAGACGAGCATGTGGTTTGATTCCCTTCAAAGATTTTGTGATTAGGTTCTTAACGAAATCAAACAAGAATATGAGCACATGCATCAGATGAGCAACCACCTGCTCCCTGAATATATTCAAAGAAATCCTCTGCTTAAAATCGCATATGTGTTCAAATTAGAAATGTAGGGATAGTAAAAAGGAAAATGAACCAAATATTGAGCAGAAAAATATGACGTTCCACATGGATTCATTCAGGCCCGATCAACAACATGGTCTTTTGACTTCTCTTGTACAGATTCCTGACATTGCTGATCAGATGCGATCTGGCTGACTTCAACAACCATGTCGCATTCAATAGAACATTGTTTTTGATTTTGTTTCTTGCTTCTCTGAAAGCCCCATTAGTTCCCACTCCCATTATCTGCAATCCGCATGTCGCTTCTTGTTATTGCTTGTTTGACGTTAGTAATACGTAATGTAATTTTACAGAGACTGAAACGATGTATTTAGATGTCATTTGATCTTTTATTTTTTTTTCTTGAGACCCATCTCTGTGCGTTTTCAGCCATCTTGGCCTTAAGCTAATTATTGAATGCAATCCCAGACATAGGTTAGAGTTATACAGTTACGCTTTGACAGAGGGGCCTTGTCATTAGAGCCTTGAACCGAATGTGAACTGACCACTGACAAAAGGAAGTGTATTAAAAATCATTATTGAGTTCAATTCGTAATTGAATAATAAGGCCTCCCTTGGTCTGCGGAGTGTTTTTGTATAGCCTCAGGCTATTCGGATTTCACGGTTCTGTTTTCATTGCGACTGCATGTGGTGAGCTGTGGCCTGACCGAAACATCTCCGTCTGTAAAATTAGAACTTCCTGTGAGCTGCATATGCATGCGCACGGTATCAGATGGTAGTCGCAATATGGGCATATGCTGCGGCAGGACGTTGTCGAGGGATGACAGGTGGTTGCTGGGGCATTTGCATAATTATGGATGTACCACATACACCCATAGCAAGTCATAAACCTGGAGACCAGAGAGCTGAGAAATTTCCACCGCTCAGAGCGCTCAGAGCTTCTGCCAGGTGGCAAGACACTAACAGTAAATCTGGCTGTCGACACTCAGATGCTACTGCAGATGACATGTAAACTCTTTACTTTTGTGCTGGCTATAGCTAATGCATGGTACTGAGCCTAACAAGGAAACAAATGTGCTCTGTCAGGGAAAATACTTCCTGGGGGTTATTATTTTTTCCCTCTGGTCTAATGTGCCACTGACTGTGGCTAATTTACTCTGAACTGGTTTAATATTTTGTATGATGCACTTTGCTGTATATGAAACATGCTTGGTGTATTATGAAGGTATTCTTAAAGTGCCCCTATTATGGATTTTTGAAAATGAGCTTTCATGCAGTGTGTAACACAGCTCTAAGTGAGTGAAAGCATCCTGTGAAGTTTTAGATCTGAAAGTGCAGCGTGTGTAAAGTTATTGTCTCTCAAAATAAAGAGTTGACTCTGAATCACTGAAAAAAATCGTTTTTAAAACGAGTTCCAAGCCGTTTCATGTTGACATCAAAATGAAACATTAGCATATTGCCACCCACTTGTTGGTCTTTTCGTGTTGGTCTGCATGAACATGCAAATTTGTTCTTCAACACTAGGTGCCGCTTTTGAAGCATTAAAATCTCACAAACACTGCTTTAAATGAAACCGACCAATCACTGGAGGAATTGTTGATTGAATCGTTTGGGAGTCCTTGCACAAATAGGGTAAAAATAAGTGCATATTATAAGAAAATGAAGGTGAAATGCTGTGTTTTTTCAACTACATTTGTAGTTGGAGCAACACCAGACAAATGAAATGGCAATAATGTGTCTAAAATATAAGTTACTCAGTATTAACTGTGAATACAGCTTGCCCAGTTATTCTGCCTTCTTGCTACTCCAGTAACTTTCAGAATTAGAAATGGGATATTTTCAGCTAGCAAAGGCAGATCCTGAATATATGGCAAATGGCACTCAGATTCAAAATATGATTCTCTTCTATTGGCAAATACCATTCTGTGGTTACAGTTTTGTTATCAGGCATTTTTAATATAATGCTTTAAATATAGAGACTTAATAGAAAGTGTTACCAAAAAGTATAAAAAGGTGTAGGAATAAGTCTACTCTGTAGACGACCACAAGCACAGAACCCTGGTATCCAGAGCGGCGGTGATCTGAGTTGTGTGAGACAGGGAGTGTGAGCTGGTATCTGACTAATCCCCCCCCACCTGCCCTGCAGTTCAAACCCATTACAGCGCAGCAGCACAGGGACACCTCTGGCTCTCCTCTCCCATCTCTTTCAAAAGCGTGTGCGGTGCACGTGTGTCACAGAACAAGCCCAGCTAAATGGTCTTATTGCCACTGCCTTTCTTTGCAAGGCTCAAAGGAACTGGCTATGTGTCAGACAGAAATGTACTACTGTGTGTCCCTGTCACACTTTTGTGGGGCTGAAAAGGGCCTTTCTCCAGGAAATCGAGGAAAGTGCTGTGTTTGTTATCTGTGGACATGTAGGAAGGATGTCTTGCTGTACTGTAGTGAAGAAAGTGAGAAAATATGGCGTTAACGATGTCTCTCTCATCTCTCTGTTTCAGACATGCCCCTGCATGTACGCCGCAGCAGTGACCCGGCTCTGGCTGGCCTGCCCGAAGCCCAGCTGCAGCCAGAGGAGCCATCTCGTAACAACCCCACTCGATGGTCCACTACAGCAGGCTTTCTGAAAGTCAACAACACCAGCGGAGCCAACAGTCTAGAGCGACAGGTCAGTTCTTACTATCACAGTACTACACACACACACACATTATGGGGACTTTCCATAGACTTCTATTTCTATTTAATTTAATTTAATTTATTATCTCACAAAATGTGGAGTTATATCTATCCATTCATCATGTATCTATTCATTCATTGTTCTATTATCCATTCATCCATCCGTCCATCCATCCATCCATCCATCCATCC
>JAUMHE010000082.1:1448902-1460829 GCA_032359235.1 Enteromius mattozi | reverse complement strand
TCTGGAGAACAATAGATTACAGCAGAAGTGACTGCATAGGGCTGCAAACAATCAGACTAATCAAATATATTGTGTTGCTTCATTTGTTACAAAAGATTCTCTGGACAGTATGAAGCACAAACAGATTAAATGGATAATTCACTATATATATATCTATCTATCTATCTATCTATATATATATATATATATATATATATTATTATTATTATTATTATTATTATTATTAAATAATTAAGACTAACAGGTAAAGTAAAATATAATATAGTATATAGTGTAATATTTTGTGAAATGCTATTTTGGTGATAATATAGCATACCAGAAATTTCTAAATAATTTTTACGCTGGTCATTCTTTGACATTCTTTCATGTCCTAATCAGACACTATGTGATAAGATTCAAAATTCAAATTCAAAAATCACAGCCAATCAGAAGAGTGTGTGGGCGGAGTCTCTCTGCAAGCACACTCACAACAAACTGGAGAAATACATCAACTAATTCATGAACATTCAGTCATTTTAACATTATTAAAAGTACATACTGAGTTATTGTGACCATCTTTGTCATGGAATACACTAGTTAGTTCGTATTGAGTTCACAGTTTTTAATGTTTTCTTTAACTTATTTTGCACAATCTGAGGGAAATCCATTGTTGCTTTGAGTATGTCCAGAAAGGTCACACAAAATGATATATAAACTCACCTTAGACACTGAATGAAGTTTGCATACCTGCCTAAAGCACCTAAAAACATACAAATAACCAGTTTTGTTTGGTGAAAGTTTTAGTCCAATCGATGACATCAACTAGCATTTTCAGGACAAGGCAAATACTCTCCAGATCAAAGTGACCAGAACACAACATGAAGTTAAAGCTGATTTGACATCGTCATTGATATGTATGTGGATGCCAATGGCCAGCTCTCTCCAGGTGTTATATACCTCTCTAAAAGGAAGTGATGTGTTTGTGAAATCGCTCTCTGGAGTTCTCATGAAATTGCTGTTCTGTTTCCACTTTATCCCACAATCTCTGCTAATGTCTTTATGAGCTCAGGTTTTTGTTGCTTTTTGTAATCACACATATGCTCAATGACCTTCATGGCTTAGAGCCAGATTAATAGCTCCATATGGAGTTAGTGGGACGATCCTCCCTCTTAATCACCTCTAAATTATGATTAATCATGGAAAAGCATTCATGAGTGTGCGAGATGTGCAGCTCAATGCATTTCAGAGGTACCGTTTCTTTAACCATCTGTTTCTAGATCAGGCGAATCAGCTTTTGAGTCACACAAGTTTAGTTTTTGGTTTATTGTACCATGGTATTACCAAGAATAATATCATAATATGTTAGAAATGCTATTTAAATATGGATGTTAAGTACTGATAAATAAATAAATAAATCCTTCAAATATTATGTTATATAAATTGAATCATTTTAAATAATAATTCATGATGCAGACATTAACATGGTCATTTATTAGTAATTTGTGCATGGAGTGTTTGTATTTATTTATTATTTTAACAATTATTTCTATATATTCTATATAGTTATATTCTATATAACTGATTAATATTTCTAAATACATGTTAAATGATTTATCATAATTAATCACACCCAAAATAATAGATTTTGTTTACATAATAATGTATACTGTGCATATTTATTATGTATATATAAATACAAACACATGCATGCATATATTTAAGAACAAATATGTTATGTTTATATATTAAATATATTTTTATATGTGTATATATATATATATATATATATATATATAATACAAAATCTAATTTATGAATGTATGTACATATATACACAAATATTTTCAAAATATATACTGAATGTGTGTGTGTGTCAAAAAATATATATATTTGACAGCACTAATAAATAATGATTATTTAAATTATTTGTAAATAATTTATTTAAAAATAAGTTAATGTTTAAAAATATTGTATAATTGACTAATATTATTATGGTTAATTTGTGTGAATATGTTATGTATTAATGCATTATTAAAATATTAAATAAATATTTTTTAGAATTTATGATATGATATATGTATATATATATATATATTATTTTTTATTTTTTTTATTTTTTTTTATAAATCATCTTCATCAATTTTGTCAACATTAATTGTTTAAATTTAATTATTTTTAAGAAACATTACTTAAGAAATGTCATAACTGATATCAGTCACTTAGCTGAATATCGGGGATATGCTTATGATCTTGTGATATCGTTGTCACTATATCAGTGGACGTCCTTACAGAGAGAACAGCTCTGACTATACCAACAAATCACTTCAAAAGTGGCTCCAGACAAAAGCAGGCAGTGATAACTTGATTTTCAATAATTCATGCGCTCTTAAACCTCTGTGTGGAATATGAGAAAGTATTCCTGCCTGTGGTTATTGATGAAGGCATGCCAGTTAAAGGCACTGCCTCTTTAGGTTTTATTATTGACTAAATGATTGATTTAAACCCTCATAATTAGCCGACCTAATTTAATAAAAGTGCAATTTAACGATACTGCAGCCCTACCGAAGCGTGCTGTGGCATTGATAGATATGCCTGTGCGTGTATGAAATCACAACTGACAGATGATGTATTCAGAGAGAGAGAGAGAGAGAAAGAGACTTTGACGTTTTGTCCCGTGTCCTACTGCAGGTCACTCTGGCCAACTTCTGCTCTTTTTGATCTAGACAAATGTGAATTAGCTCACGTATCTGATTTAATTTACTTAATAGCATTAAGAACCTGTTTGCCTTTAATTTGCTCAGAGTAATCCTCGGCCGAGCCAAACTTTTATACACCATTAGCGGCGTCTTAAAAAACAAAAGGAAGACAGGTTTAAAGGTCCTGGTGTCTCTGTTGATTTAAGCGAGGGAAAATAAGAGCTGAAACGCTGTGGTGGAAATAAAACTTTACTCATTGGATTACAGGATGCCAGGTTTCAGCTGCTGCCTGATTTGTTTATGAGCATTCACATATACTGATTGCCAAGTCTGCTTCTGTGCCTCAGATTTGACTGATTGTTCTTTTTCTCTTTTCTTTCTTTTCTTTTCTCTTATTTTATTTAGTTTGTTTTTTGTGTGTGCGTTTTCTAGTTTAATATGCACAGATATTTAATATCAATATATGAACTACATTATCATATGATGTTTCATTGTATTAACATATAAAAAAAATATATGTAATAATATATAAATATATATTTTTATGTAATATAACATATAAGCATAAATGTATATGTATTTAAATATAAAAAAAATACTGTATGTGTATGTATTTATATACACATAATAAATATAAACTGTACAACCATATATTATGTAAACACAAACTTTTATTTTGTATGTGATTAATCATTATTATATTCATACATACAAATATTTATATATCAGTTTGCGTATGTGTATTACACTTACATAAATATACACATGCATCCATATATGTTACAATCTCCAGCTGGAGTTCCTTCGGTGTCTCCAGCCAGAGCAGTTCCATGGTTTGAACTCAATTGCCCATCATGCCTCATTCCTGTGACTGAGTACACACCACACCTGCACTTAATTACCACACCCACTTACTGATTGCTCAAACGCATAAAAGTCATACTCAAACTTCCATTCACCGCAAAGTCTTGATTTTCCCAGGCTGTCATTTCCGAGCGTTACTTTCCCGTGTTTGTTTTGCCTGTTATTACCGTGGACTGTATTTCTGATCCCTGATTGTTTGCTGCCTGCCCCGAAATCTGTCTGTGTACCTCAACTTTGATTTTCTGTTGTCTCCATTGCACTGTTTGCCGGTATCTGACCTTGCCTTTACGACTTCTCTAATAAAAAGCTGCAAATGGATCCGCACGCCTCAGTTTACTCCGTTACAGAAGACTTCGCCAGTACAGGATCCAGCAGCTTCCCCAAGAGACTGTTGCCAGGTATGGACCCAGCCGAACAGCTCGTGAGTATGTTTCGCAATTCTGCGTCCTTGCGAATAAGGAAGATTTCGTAAAAACTGTGTTCCGATTTGGACTTAATGAACCCATAAAACCTAAGACTCATACAACAGTCGTCACTGAGGCTGCACCTCTTTCCACAGTGCTACCGGTTATGACAGTAGCCATTTTGAGTGTGTGGGCCGCATTCTGCTCGCCAGAGGCCTCGCCTGTTAATTTCTGCCCCAGAACCCCAGTCCGAGCCAGCTCACGGCGTAGAACCTCCTAGGCTTCCGCCAGTGGCTGCACAACCTCCCGAGATGTCGGCTCCATCCATAGATGCTCTGGAGGCCCCACCAGTGGCTGCACAACTCCCGGAGGTGTCGGCAACTCCCACAGGGTGTTTGGGAGTTCCGCTGGTGGCTGCACGACCTCCAGAGATGTCAGTTCCAACCGTAGATTCTCTGGAAGTTCCACCAGCGGCTGCACAACACGTCAGACTGACTGTGCCCACCAAAAAAGCTGACCGGGGATCCTCAGCCTCCATAGTCATGGTCACTGAAACCACTCATGAACTCTCAGCCTGCCCTGCCACGTCCATAAGGGTCTCCATTGAACCCTTGCTTCACCCTGCTACGGTTAAGGACGCCACCTCTGAGTCCTTGTCACGTATAGTTACAGCCACGGAGGCCAATGAACTTTCGCCCTCTCCTGCCACGGCAATGAGGGCCGCCATGGAACCCTCGTCTAGCCCTGTCACAGCTGTAGAAGCCTTTTCCAAGCCCCCGTCCCACCCTGTCTGCCCTATCACGGCTATAGAGGCCATTTCTGACCTCTCTGAATTCTCTATTCCAGTCACATTTGTTCTGCCCTGGGGCTCTGCGATTCAGTCCTGGCCTTCTGAGTCCTCTGCTCCGCCCTTAGGGGTCTCTGAACAGTCTGCTCTGCCCTGGAGGGTTTCCGAGTCATCAACTTCACCCTGGCAGGCCTCTGTCTTGCCTGTACTGCCGTGGAGAGACTCTGTCCCTCTTGCTCCGCCTTGGCCCTCCTATGAATTTGCAGCATGTGCTGTCTCAGCCACAGAGGCTGTAGTTTACCTCTCGGTGCTTTCTGTTCCTGTCCCGCCGGCTCTGCCCTGGAGGGCTACTGTTCTGCCAGCACCGTCAGCTCCGCCCTGGAGGGCTACTGTCCTGTCTCTGCCGTCTGCCCTGCCCTGGAGGGCGTCTGTCCTGCCTGCATCGTTTGTCTCACCCTGGAGGGCATCTCTGCCGCCTGCACCGCCCTAAAAGGCTTCAGTTCCATTGGCACCGCCCTGGAGGGTGTCACCGCCATCCGCACCGCCTGGGAGGGTCTTTGCTCCGTCTGCCTTGTCCTGGTGGTCATCAGCTCTGCCGGCCTCGCCCTGGAGAATCTTTGCCCGGTCTGCTCTACCCTGGAGGCTCTCAGGAGTGCCTACTTCCCTGTTACAGCCAGCTTTGCTGTCTCTAATGTGGCTCTGGGGACGGTGTATTCTGTCGTGGCTTTCTGACTTGTTGGCTCTGCCGAAATTTTCTGGATCACCTGTCATGCTGTGGTTCTCTGGATTGCCCGCCTCACCATGGACATCATCTACCACAGATCATAGTATCAGATTCATGTTTTTTTTGATCAGGGCTACCCCTGCTCCCCATGACCCTGCTCCACGGACCTGGTCCTCTGTACATCCCTCAATTCTGCCCCTGCTTCAGTCCCGTTCTGGACACTAGATTACACTCGGTTTTGAGCGTCTGGAGGCCACTCCTGGGGGTGGGGGGGCTATGTTACAATATCCAGCTGGAGTTCTCTCGGTGTCTCCACCAGAGGGCACTCCAGCTAGAGCAGTTCCATGTTCCAAACTCCATTGCCCATCATGCCTCATTCCTGGGACTAATTACACGGCACACCTGCACTTCATTACCACACCCACTTACTGAAAACATGCTCAAACACATAAAAGCCAGACTCAAACTTCCATTCACCACAAAGTCTTGATTTGCCCTGGCTGTCATTTCCGAGTGTTACTTTTCCGTCTTTGTTTTGCCTGTTATTACCCAGAAAATGTGGATGTGGAAATTCTAGATATATACTGCCTTAAATACTGTAGGTTAACATGTATTGCAAAATCACTCTCTATAATATATTTCATATACTTCTATGTGATGCTAGCTCTTTATGAGACTTTCAGAAGTGTACAAAACTGCTGAAAAAAGAAAATCAATGAATAAAAAAGAATAATAAAAAATGGAACACATCTTGAAGTGGCGAGCTTGTTTTGTCTGAAGGAATAGCGTTAGATAAGCTGACTCACTCCCTGCTGTCCCTGAACAATATGGCTCTCTTTGAAGTCTCATTCCTGACCCACAGGTGCCATTACAGGGGAATATGAAAGTGTCTGAACATGAGCTCAGAACTTAGAAATATTACCGGCTCGCTCAGCAGAGGCTCAGCCCAGAGTCTGACACACAGACTGACAGGCCTCCGACACCGCTCTCATCTCTCCATTTCCACAGGAGAATAATAATAATTGCTGGAGAGATGCTGAGATGGTGCAAGAAATCGGGTGTGAATGCAGAGGTGTTGTGTGGACATGATGTTTACCGTAATTCTAAGCTAAATGTGAAAATGTATTTACTTATCTCACTTGAACAAAAACAGATTCAGTATTCCTCAAAAATTATTAATAATAATAATAATAGTAATAAAAAAACAGTCAAATGCAAATCTGCAATAATTCAATCTTAAAAAATACAACTATACTTAATGTATTTGATCACATTTTATAAGTCAATGTCTTTGCTGATGACCTTTAACGATCAATTTTAGTGGACCATACTGTTATGGAAAACTGCTAAGAAGTGTAAAATTAATTTTATCATTTTCACCAGAATTTCACTTTTGGTGTGAAATGGCTTTTACATTTTCCCCCAAAAATTTAACTTTTTTTTTATATTAAAAACAAACAAGCAGCCCAGATGAAAAAAGGAACATATTACTTTCCACAAATAAGCTGTGTTTTTAGGTTTTTCGGTTTTATGTTAAATTTACCGTTAAATACCATAATTTCATTAAATGATATAATGTTAATATACCAACCTATTAAAGTACTGAAATCTGTTTTATAGCTTTGAAATACACTGACAAGAAGCAAAAGCAGGTGGTGATAAGAAAGTCACATGATGAACCAAAGATCATCACAAGCAGCTTTTAAATATGAACATATATAGAAAGTGTCATTCACACAAACACTAAACACCATCATGGTGAGACTCATTAAACTCAAATATGCAATAAACATTAATTAAACAACATTACATGTAACATACAACCCTAAATAACATCACTGATAAGAAAAAAAAAACTAAGAAGAAACAGCTATTTAAAAGATGTGAACAAAATTTTAAATGCAATGCAGGGAATTCTGGGAATGACTGTTTTTCCCTTTAAATGTTACAGAAATTTACCATTAACCATTTAATATGTTTTTACCGTAGCATTTTCACAGTTTTTACCATTAAAATCACGGTCATTTTTTACGATGTACTTTTTAATCAAGCAATGCAAAAATTGTAAAGGATTACTTTTGAAAGTAACTTTCCAAAACAAATAAAACTTTTTATATATAAAAAAAACAACAACAACAAAAAAAAAAAACAAGCAAGGCCAGCAAAAGTGCAAAACAGCAATGCAAACATAACATAATGCTTCTCATTCCATAAAATGGAAGTAATGCTTTTTAGAGAGTAACGCAATATTGTAATGCTTTACTTTTAAAAATAAAACTTTTTTTTGAGGAAAAAGTAACATAATGCATCACTTTCCATAAAATGTAACTAAATAATGCTATTAGTCACTTTTTAGGGAGTAACACAGTATTGTAATGCATTACTTTCTAAAGTAACCTTCCCTACACTGGTCACAGTGCTTTGTAGTAAAAATCAATTAAATTTGATTTACTTCCAGTCAACAAGTCTTTCTTTTAAACAACGTGAAATAAAGATTAATTTTTGCAATTATAGCTTCTCTTTGTTGCTTTGCTGATGTTTGTTTGTATTGATGGGTTGATTCTTTTATCCGTATTGAGGACATGAAAAATACTCGGGTGAAAAACAAGTTAATCTAAGATTTAATCAATGCGCAAGATGACAGACATATTACGAGGCCTGATTACAGGCGTGCATTAATGGATTTTACAGTTGCCTGTTAATATCCCCTGTGACATGATAAGTGTATGAAATGTCTATACCAAATGGGCTATATTTTTTCATTTGACACTCTCAATAAACAGTGGCACAAACCGGGCGCAGTGGGATAGTGTTCGTGTAAGTAGATTACAGTAGTGGGTCAGCTTTATGTCCGGTAATGACTTTAGTCATCATTTAGGTCCTTTTAGCGTTTGTTTCCCCAACACAAATACAAATAAGCGTCTCGAAAATGATGAGTAGTGTGATCCATTGACTGTTGTAATGGAGATTTTGTTTAACGGTGGGATGAAATGAGCCTGTGTTTGAGAGAAACATGTGAAAAACCCAAGTCACGTTCAATTAACTCAGTCTAATTCTTTTAAATGTCTAATTGAGGTAATAGGAGTTTCCTCTGAGGGACAGACGTATTATAATGGCGCCCGCAGTACGGCCTTTCATCTCCATTTTTTTGGAGAACGCCTACTTTTTGAGTACGCTTTGGCTCTTGAACCTTGATTTTTCCATTTCTTTATTGTCTCAAAATGCTCCACATCAAACAAACTCATTGGGTTTGGGTTATGGACAGATACGGCTCCTCGTAAGGGTCACTAGTTCCTCCAACCAGACACCAGAAGTTTTGGACAGCCGTGGTGTGTTTCTCATGCCGGTCTAATTGGTTTTGTTTGGCTTTTTCCGTGTTGTTTCTTGGGTGTTTAACTGGAGGTAATTACTAACTTTTGTACGTTGTCAGGAACTCAAGTGAGGTCACTATTATTGGACGTCGTAAATATTTGGATAGTCATTGTTCGAGAGGCTCGGTACAAATTGGCCGCTTCCTTATATTTTCTTTACGGCACATTTCCAGCACTTTACGCTGGACAAGAAAATAGTCCTTCAGTCAGTTCTGGGTTAAAAAAGCAAAGCTGTATGTTTGCGTATAGATTTGAAGATATTCTCACTCCAGATTCCATCTATTCCTGAGAACATAATAACAAAATAATTGTGTTTGCTTTTGCAACAGTCTTACATAAACTCCACTTTGCAGCTTATTATTAGCCTGCTGATTATTTATCAAACAGAACGTAAAAAAGACAAATGGAATATGCTGTTTTACACTTGAATATGCGTTCAACTTGATACTAAATGTGATGAATAAAACTTTAATTGTTTCCAAATCCAGTTACTAGCTCTGAAAAACAAAAACATCTGAACATTTTGGATACTTTTAATGTTTTTTTCTTCCAGTATAGGGTGCATATTGTCTTAGCCCTAGATTGGAAACTGGAACTGCTGTTTTTCTGCAAATGCTCAATGTTTTTGTGTTCAGTGTGCATTAGTGGTGTAACGGTACATGTATTTGTACTAAAACGTTTTGGTGTGCTCTTTGGATTTAGTATGCAGGTGTGCTGAACAAATACAGCGTTGTTTTACTGCAATGCATGCAGAACTTAATTTAAAACTCCTAGTTTTGTGTATCTTTATTTTATTTCATTAATGTCAATTCTTTAAATCACAATCTATGCTATTTCAGTTGATGCGTGAAAAAAAAAAAAAAAAAATTGCATGAATGCATTAATACAAGCTTTGTGTTTTGTTACTTTCGATAAATAACAAAGTGTTGTCATGTCATCAACCCAAACTTAATTTTACAGTTTACTGTTAATGTAAAAACGACTTTATGTGCAATTTACATGTTTTTTATTTAATAGTGTCTAAATGTAAATAGCAATTGAATTTAATCACTTGAACTCTATTGATAATTACATCCATTAATATTATAACGTGCAAGTAATAGGGCTCTTTATATAGCTTACAACATTAGCTGAGATCATGTAATCATAATGTAATTGAGAAACGTGAGAACATGTAATTTAAATTGATTTTATTTAAAGGAAGGTCCACAAATTGTTCAGAAAAGCACTGTTACGCTTTATTTAAATGTGTCCTTCTTACAGTATAATTATACATTTAAGTACTGAGTAATTACTACATGTATGGTTATGGTTGTATGGTTAGAGTTAAGATTAGGGTTTGGTTTAGGGTAACTTGCATGTAATCATGCATAATTTATTGTTATTTTAATATGAAGTACATGCAACTTGTGTAACAAGGACACCTTAAAATGAAATGGGTCTTAACTACTATGTACTTGCATCAAAAAATATGTAAAATGTACTTATTGTGTTCATATTGTGTTGCAAAAGACTTTTGCTGTTGAGGAGGGATACGGGTAAGGTTAGGGACAGGTTTGGGGGTATGGGTAGGTTTAAGGGTGGGATAAGGTGTAAGAAATGGGTCAACAGTGTAATTATAAATGTAAGTACAGAAATTAATTACAGTTGTAATTACATTTAGGTATGTATTTTTAAAAATATAAGTATTATGTAAAAACATGAATGTACACAATAAGTGCATTGTACCAAATTATTAATTTAAATGTAAGTACACAGTAGTTAAGGCCACCTGATATAAAGTGTTACCAAAATTTTGTGACTTGAGGTATTCACTGAAACATCTGTTTTTGTGGTTTGTTACACACCTAGTATTTATCAGACGAATGGAGTTAGTGACAGAGATAGCAATAATACAAACTCTTGCAGTCTCTGTGTGTAAATTTGACCTTCGACCCAATGCTAGAGGCCAAACCTCTGCTCCTGTCACTAACTGTCATGTCACATCGTCCTGATTTCATCTGCTTGTTCTGGAGGTCAGATCTGCTCGTCTCCACAGACATGATCTTCAGGGCCTCCGTCTGGATTTCATCCAGCATTCTGGGTATATCAGCCGTTTCCTCTTACAATCCGAGTTCCCTGTGGAAAACTTTCTCCCTGCAGTCTCTCAATGTGACCGACCTCTTGTGTCTGCCAGGAACAATAATCTAATGCAGTGTCTGTCTAATCGCCAGCTTTCTAACCTCTGGCTTCCTGTAACTGCTGCACTGAGTGGCTTCTGGCCTTCACCCAACTCACAAATACTTACATATCAGTCCTAAAGCACTCGAATGAAGCGCTGGATTCATCCCTTACGGCTGATGTCCATCTTCTCCTCTGGGATGGCCAGCGAATGACCTTTCTCCCTGCGGTGGGCTGATGCAGGGGTTTTGATGGGAGTTGGCGTCTGGCAGGTGCTCAGAAGCCGACAATGGAGCGTCTGGCATCCAGCCTCGCTTTCTGTGTCCGTCATTACCACCGCCACCACAAGCAACGTGACGCTTTGTGTTGCGTGCGAGTGAATCTTTGACAGGGGCCACTCTAAGGGGCCGATGTGAGGGCCCTTGCCGCTCCAGTTTATCTCTCATTGCTAATAAGCTCTCTGGCTGCAGACAGCAGCATTCACAGCTGAATGGAGACGCTCCAGCACAGCTGCATGTCTCACGAAACTTGCACTCCACCAATACTCAAGATATTTATTTATTTGTCATGTTTTTGTAATAATAGTTGTCATGTTTCCACCTTATTTTCTTTTTTTTTTTTGTTTAGGGGACATCAGTAGCAGACTGGCTCACTTTGTATTTAAAACATGACAAGACAGATCTAACATTTAGCCTACAATAATCATAGAATTTAATATTAAGACATAGTAAGTTGTAATGTCCTCATCTTGTTATGAAATAACCTAAAATTATATGAAATTATAATTTTTCACCCACAATGAAATTTCATGGTAATGTTACAATGGTAAAATAAATAAATAAATAAATATATACATATGTATATCTATCTATCTATATATCTATATATATATATCTATATCTATATCTATATATATATATATATATATATATATATATATAT